>UCQR01009958.1:0-12575 GCA_900474235.1 Cecidostiba semifascia | reverse complement strand
TAATTATAGTATATTATGTAAAAAAAATAAATAACAAAAAACTCTCCAAAGATACGATCTTGCACAAACGAAAATCGCTACTTATCGAGCGCTAAGAGCGCCCTCTTTAACGCATACTTTTACTTCAGGAATTACGAGGTGACACCGCTCTCTCAAGTCGACAGTCAGTTAAGATATGTCAACGCGTTCGATGACTCACTCAGTGGTTCAGTGTTCAATAACAAACTCGTGTTGAATAAAAGTGTTAAGTTATAAGTAATATAAGTTTTTTAATTCACTGACTACGAAAATTTTGAAAATTAAATTACTTTTATTTAAAATGACAATATACAATACAAACAATACACCGTAAGTTGTCCATTTTGTTATTGAAATGAAGTGTAAATAATAGAACAAATAATAGCGGTGTGTAAAAAAATGTGCCTAAAAAGTTTAAATTAAAATTGACGTTTTGATTACGTTTAAAAACTGATAATGTAAATGAACAATATTAATATAATGTTGTATATAATTCTGTTATGTTACTAAATCAATTTGATGTGCATTATTATTATTATAAAAAGAATAATATACACCTGATTTTTATACAAAAATGTGAAAGGTAACAATTATTGTAAGGTACAAAGTGTAGCTAATTTTTATGTTTCATTAGATAACCGCGACACGAAAAACGTAGAATAAAACGATTCGTTAACGATAGTCAAGACTTTCTCATTTTATTGCGCGGTAAAATTTAAACACTAGCAGTCAAAAGATTCCCGGGATCATAAATACAGTTTCTCAGAAGAACAATATTATTTCATTAAAATGAGAATTTAAAGTAAGAAATTTAAAAAAATCTTTTAAGTATTATATAAATAAAAATTATTCTAAAAGAAATTTTTAAAAAAGACTAAAAATAATTTTTGTAACTTTAACTAAACTATTAGATAATTTGTCATAGCTTAAAGATGTTTCATAAACTATTTACTTACATCTATCAGTATGAAATAAAAGATTGTTTTCTAACATTTTAAATTTTATATTGTAGATCTCCTCCAGTATACCTATATTGTTAATTGTATAGCTATGTCTCTCATACAAAATATAGAATTTATCCCAGCTTCACGTGAAAAATTAACATAGCTTATATATTTTAATAAGGGGATAAAATATATGATTTCTATACAGAAATGGCAAATAGAAAGAATGAAAATTTTACATATGCACTGATTATAACATTTTACCTTCTGAATGTATATGCAGCTGAACCGCAGTTGAAAATGTTAAATGTTGTAAGTAATGAATTATGTAAATAGACGCTTGACTTAATTAATTAAATAGTAATTACCTACTCATTCATTGTTAACTTGAAGTTTGGCTTATTCTTTTGCTATAGGTTTTCAGACACGGCGATCGTACGCCCACAGAAAAATCTTCATATGCAAATGACCCATACAGTAAACGTGATTTCTATCCATATGGTTATGGTGCTTTAACGAATGTAAGTTTTACATTTTTCATTATAATAATTGCCGTTTAATATGTTATACAATGATAAATCTGTACAATAAAATTATCCCAAAATTTGCGGTGATTAAAAAAAAAAAATTATAAATGAAAAATTTACCACTCTATAATGGTAAAATTTGCTAGACTGGATAGTAAAATTTACCTACCCGATAATCTGGAATTTTGTCCAAAGGTTACCGAAAATTTTGAGATAATTTTTACCATCACACAGTTTTTTATATCCAGAAGTTGTATAATATTTAATAGCGGATATTGACTCGCTATATCCGACTTTCTATCTTCTTGCGCTATCTCGAAACTTTTCAGAGTGGCAAATTGCGCGCATACAAATTAGGAGAGTTTCTTCACGAACGATATAAAAACTTTCTCGGTGATGTATATTTACCAGAGCTGCTATACGCACGCAGTACTGATTATGAGCGAACAAAAATGAGCTTGCAGCTTGTTCTTGCGGGTCTGTTTCCGCCGACCAATGTACAAAAGTGGCACAATACGCTTAATTGGCAGCCAATTCCTATAACTTACAAAGCTAAGCCGGATGATCTCTTGGGAACCATACATTTACCTAGGTACGTGCGCTTCAATTCGAGCATGATAGTATACATTCGAAATGCATTGAAATGACATATTTATAAAACTTTAATGACAAACATAACCATGTGACAAAAGATGTTTATGTTACTTGTAATATTTTTAATAGCAATTTGTGTATCTTACCTTATAACCCGATGAATTAAGCTATAATATAATTATATTTAGACTAAATTATACATTTTTAATACCTATGGAATTTTATGAAATTCTATACTTTATAATATATGGCATTAATAGGTATCATATAGAAAGACGAAGAGTTGAAAGCCAAAGAGAAATCCAAGAAGAACTCAATAACCTCCGTTCATTTATGTCCGAACTATCTGATTTGACCGGAAATTACATAAATAATACCCTAGATGTAAAAAATATATATGATACGCTTGTGGCTGAGAGCTTCATGAATTTAACTCTTCCTGATTGGACAACAAAAATGTTTCCTCGTGGCAAGCTGCTTGAAGTTGCACTTCTGGATTATGACATTTGCTCATACGATAATAATATAACTCAAGCACTTGTAGGTAAGTATAAATATAATCGATTTCAATAATTTCAATTGCTTAGCGATTTCCATTGTGTGTATTATTACAGTCAATGTATCATAAGAGTTTACGTACTTGATATCCACTTATTTATAATCATTCGCTCTACCTATTAATAGATAATTTTATTCTGAAAAATAATTATAGGAAAATTGATGACAAAAATATCCAAGGATATATTAACAGCAAAAGATACAGATGATAAAACTGAGGATAAAATTACGAAAAAAATATTTTTATACAGCGGTCACGAAATCAACATTGTTGGAGTTTTACGGAGTCTTAAAGTTTTCAAAACACATGAACCTGAGTACAGTAGTGCTGTTATAATCGAATTATTTGAAGAAAACGCAAAATATTTTATCAGAGTAATATACTACAACACACATTCAAACTACATGCATATATATTTCTGAAGCAATATTTCATAAATTTTATTAAAAATTTTCAGGTTGTATATTATCAAGGAATTTCATCTATTGTCACCGAATTACAAATTCCTGGATGTTCTGTTCTTTGTCCATTGGAAAAATATTTAGCCATTGTTAATGAAGTATCAGAATGTTAAAGAAAAATAAATATGAAACACTATAGTACAAGCGATTTGTATACTACGTTTTTTTTTTATTTATGTCATAAGCATAATAAAATAACCATCAATCTGTAGATATTTCATAAGTAATGCTTAAAGCCGTCTTAAATATAATCTAATGTGATTTATTATAGAACATAAATATTTATGAATTAGAATTATTTCATTGGAAAAATTCAAAAGTTTATCTAACATAGTTTAAAGTCATTTATTTTATTCTAAATTATTTATGAAGTAGATGAATAACGATTCGGAAATAGAAGTCGTAAATGAGAAATAAAGTTATGCACGTCGTAAAATATTGTCTGAGAAAGGTGCTGACTTTATCGGATGTGCAAACCTAGTCTAGCTCCCAATCTCCTAATTCAAGCGCAAAAAAATGCTGAATTGGCGTATCTACTACCAATCTCTCCTGAAGTGAAGGCTCTTTTACTTTTTTCATTTCGATATATATTGCTTTCATATCAGTTCGAAAAAAGTTGTTTGCACTTTTCTACGTAATTAAAATCGATTGATCAAAATGCAGACTAATTTTTTCATTCATAATATTCCTGTCCTTCTCAATTTAACTATTATTGTACGAAAAATAGTGTAAAATATTTTCTTTTTTGAGCACATATGATGAATAGACGTCAACGTCACTCATTGCTTGCGGTGCAACTGAGCAGCAGTTCGCCCGACAGGTCTGTTAGTGGGTCAAGTTAGAGAGAAAGTGAATGTACTACGTAGATCAGCAAAAGATGTCGGGTTTTTTTTTATTGAACAAGTTACGCTATGAACTGTAATCTAATTACTTCATTATTATACTCAAACCGCAAAATCTGCATCGGAGCCTTTGAAGAAGAATAAAAACCGTCCAGCATACTCAGACACGTTTCTACATTAGTATTCATAAACACGAAACATAAACCGATCAGCAGTTTCTTTTGTATTTATCAAAATAAGTGAATTTTTGTTTCAAAAGTTATAACTCTCCGCAGTTCCTTTGAGAAGTAACTTATTCATTCCTCGCACAAAGACCAGCTCGCCCGATAACTAACTCGCACCGTAAGAGAATTTTAAATTCACAAATTAGTTTAAAATTCAAAGACGCACTAAATACCAGAATTTTTGGGCTCTCCACGCAGAAATTGGATATCGCTCTGAAAAGCGCGTAGCGTGAAGAATACAGACCGCAAATTCGTTCAGTTTGCTTTTGAACAATATTAACCTCGCGGCAATCGATGTAACACAGAGAGAGAAAGAGAGAGAGAGAGCCGATTGTGCAACAGTGCTGTAAAAAGTCAACTTTTTTCCGCACACGCAGGCGTGCAGGCAAACCCGTAAATGTCACGCGATGAAAGCCATCGGTGCACGCGCTCGAAACGAGGTCACAGCGTCCTGTACGTGTGCGGTATATATGTGTACAGGCTGATGTAGGTGGCCGGCTGGACCTCTACGCGAGGCCAGGGGAAATCCTTTCGTCGTGGCGGAAAAGCTTCATATACCAGTATACATATAGAGCTTCGAGTCAGGTCTCCTCTCTTGCAGGTAAAAATAATTCAACACGAGATAAAGCAAACAATTCTATATACTTATTAAGAACGCTCGCACTCTCCTCTCTTCACAATTCTACCGCGTGCGTTTTGAATATTCAGCTCTCGTTCGCTTTCATTCGATACACTCCGTAATGTGCGGGAATATACGTTACTAATATTGAAATATTGAAATGAAATGAAAAACACGGAAATAAACAACGCTACGGATGTATTTGTTTGCGAATTGCTCGTTGAACATTTTTTTTTCATACGCAAAAACATGATATAGTTTCTGCAACTGCTACGTACGTACAACTGGACACGCCATTGTTAAAGTCGATCGCATTTTTTCGGAAAAATAACAAACGCAAACGCACAATATACATCAGAAACAGAATATGCAATTAATGTCGCCTGTTGGCGTTATTGCAATGTTTATGAAATGCGCGCACTCGTCGAAATAATCACAGGCGCGTATGCGGCGCCATTGCCGCGGTTTTAATATTACATTTCAATCCGCAAGCCAAAACCGACGACGTCGCGCTGCTGCACAGCAAGGTAGCGCCGGGGGAAAACAAAAGTCAGATCTATTACGCGGCCGCACAGCGGCGAGATAACGCGTATACGTGCTTATATTCGCGATAAGTTTCCCACCAGTTGACCGACATGTGTATGTATCTCTCCTCTCCATCCGTTTCGTGAGCGCGCGGAAGCTGCTTTCGCGAGCTGGTACACGTAGTACGACTTAGTCGACACCTGGGCAAACATACTGTTGGCACTGCGTATATCACCGCGTGTGTATACGTATCCTCCGTAAAGGCAACCCCCTCGGCTTGAGACACAGTATACATATATACGTGCGACGTTCGCCGATGGTGTATAATGCAGCTTTTTCGCCCTGCGATCGAGCGAGTATCTTCTTCAATGAAAGCCGTGTAAATAACGCCGTGGGAAGTAAACAACGTGATCTCTTATAATATGGTCGTAGTTGCAGGAGCCATTGGAGCTAATATTGACGAGGGTAGATGCAGTTGAATGAGGTGTAAACTCGAAGTTGGTGTGGCGAATGTAAGCTCGCATTTAGCGAAAATGCTTTGCGTTTACATTTGCATCTTAGCTATATATTATATTGTGATTCGAATTCTTGAAGAATTAGTTGAAAAATATTTTTACGACGAAAGCACGACTGAACGAATGAAATAACAAAACTTACAGAAGCTCTCTAAAAATCAAAGGATTCGTATTCGATACGACCTGTATCGATAGTCTGTCAGATCTATTTTTGTTGTTTCATTTCACACGCGTCAGATATTTTTTACATCAAGATTTTGCGATTAATTGAACGCCAAATCTGTGTTTGGACAGGCCGAAAAAATTTGCTTGACAGATGATCGATGCAGAGTTATGAATCTTTTATCTGGTGTAGGAAACCTGTAGAAGAACGTCATGTCGGTATATCGTAAATTCTTATAAAATCCTCAGACTAACACTTTTTGAATATAATTTCGCATTCCCAGCTCATTACTGATGGTATTGTTTACCTTAACATATAAATAATTTACGAGAACCTCTATCTAGAAATAACAAGCGAAATGTGAAATTGAAAAACTTTGTATATAGTAAACAGACAATCATTAGATGCTTTCATTCCGTATAGCACGCCGTGAACGTAAAATACGAGGGCATGTGGTGAATGAAGAAAAGAAGCTGATCTGTGAGTAAAATTTTTCGTATAAAAAACTTTCGGCGAGTCTCTTACGACTACTATCACTTTCTTAACGGCTCGAAGGCTGGACACGCCGACACGGACGAGGTTCGAGTGAGCGGGGGAACCCTTTTATGACGTCATCCTTATGGAGCACCCGAAGGACTATGTGGGGCACTTAAATGTGAAAAGAAGAATCTCCTCTCCGAAGACCCAAGAGAAAAGAAACGCGCCCAATTTCGAATCGTTAAAAATACAGTCTCGTCCTGTACCTGTATATAGAAGGTCAAAAACTTATTTATACCGTGGACGTGTGTGTCGCCGAAAAGAATATCAGTCCATTTTCACGCTCTGAGAATAAATGGAAGAAGATATAATAAGCAGCGAATTTCATTTATGTGTCAAATGATTTATTTTCAAATATATAGTACTTTTTATAGTTTAATAATAATTTAACGAACTCGCCAAATCCGGATTATACATACGAAGTATGGGAATTTATAGAAGTTGAATGATAGATTAAGGTAGTTATTCTTTTATCCATGAACATTTAATTTTTTTATGACACTTATTAAATACTGTATGCTTTATAGCGTACACACCTATTATCGGAAAGTTTCTATATAATTTTAGAAGCGAATGTAGAGTTTACACTGACGAGCGGCCTTTTGATCGTGATCAGCTTTGTTCCAATTTGACGGTTCGTTAGCTCATTGCTAAATAATTTCTGATTCGGTTAATCATTGACGCATCACTGAAATTAATATTTCCGAGAATACGTATACAGAACGAAGCTACTACCGAACTTGAAGATAAGCTGTTTATGCAATTTCTTGCATATAATGTACTCATTAAATATAATAAGATTTGCCTTTTGATACATGTTTGATTTATTGCAAAAAAAAATTGAATATAATCCGTATACACGCATCAGTATATTTTAATTAATGAATTAAGAATTGAATTTTTTAACAATATAATCGTTATAATTTTCAACAAATACGTTATGGGCTCTAGATTGTCGTATTGTCGATAGAGTCAAATCAAGAAGGTAAAAACAATTTTCAAGCTATGGCATTTTGTTGCAGTGAGGAGATACGGAATGTATAGATATAGCCAAAGCTATACTTTAAATTGTTTTCTCCAAGATCGAAACTAGGATTTTCTTCCGCATCTCTTGACTTTGTCGGTACGTAATATAAACACAATCGTAGAATGAACGACTTAAGTCTAGAAGGAAATGCAATACTCTATATACTGCTCGAGATGAAATGCATACAGATGATAGCAGAAAGCGGGATTATAGCGTTATGTATATATCAAGCTTTTCTTTTTACATAAAATAAAGACTATAGCATAACTTTTATTATTATACGTATATCAGCAATTAAACCATATATGTTATATTTTCAGCAGATTTTTTTTTGGGCCAGATGTAGGTTATTGTAGATAAAAAGGGATACTGCCATAAAATTATTGCGAAGACATTACGAAGAATATCGCGAACAAAAGTATAAAATTAGCTATATATTATAAATTTCTTTGTTAAAGTCCTGTGAACTAGTTCTGCTCTCTTTCTGAAAGAAAAGAGTAGGCGAAACTTTTTGTATATTATATATAGAGCGCGAGGGGAGCTTTCGAAATAACTGGCACATATTATAGTCCCGACCGCGTATAAAATATGCGACTTGTTACTTTTAAAAATATAATTTCGCGCAAGTTTTTTCAAAAACATTTATACAGAAGCCACTTGTGTGCGAATTTTATCGACGCTGTGGGAAACCCACAGTATAGTATACAGCAGCATCCGTTATCACTGCTGGCCTTCCATACTTTCTTTCGGCCGGAAACTTTCCCCTTGTGTGGAGACGGCAACTTATATAAAAAAAAGCCGCAGCGTTGTCCGAGAGCATAGCCTCACCGGTACCGGTTGGCTCTCTCGCGCAGCATCTGTGAATCTCATTCCACCTTGTCCTCTCTCTCTCTATATATATACATACATACGACGCCGACAAGCCTTATTCGCTTCTTCCATAGGACGTGTACTCGTGTCCTTTTTCGTAGTGGCAGCAGCAGCGCAAGCTCCTTTCTCGCCGAGGCATTCTTTCCTTGCACATCGTAAGCTTGTTCCACTATAACGTACTTGTCGCGAGCGCGAGCGCGGGGTGCACTGCGACCAAACGCCGGAAACTCATTCGTATATATATACGAACCTCAGCACCTGCTGTGTCACCCTCTTTTCTCTCCACACGCTATACTTTTTCCCTCGCCGTCATCCTCCAGCTCTATTGTCTTGCTCCTCTTTTTTTTTGCGGGCCGCGCTGTCCTTTAATATCTGCTGCATAAAAATATAATTCACCGTAAAAAGGCGCTGAGGTCGCGTCGCCACGCCAGATATACATTGTCCGCGTCCGCGAGACTTTTTTTTTCTCTGCAACTGCTACTTAAAAAATTTACTGGCTTAATGAAAAGAATTAGGTTGAAGTAGGTCGTTCATTCTACATATAGTGTTGCAGACGAGTATTATATTTTAGCTAAAAATTTTTTTAAAAAATCTTTCGTTTCTCGTGATTTGAATTTTTGAGATAGATGTATACGCATTTGAATTATTTCGAGAACGCAGCAGGAAACGTTGCCAGTGCGCGTTACATTATTATAAGCTCGCTTTTACAGCTTTAAAATTTATTATTATATTCATATAGGTATATTTAGAATTAATAATGGAGTGAAAGTTTGTTATTAAACGTACCTATACTTTTGAAATATAAATGAACCACGTTGAAAAAAGCTGTATTTGTATATTTCAAAAGTACAAGTATACCGTCGAGGCCATTTCCGCATTTTCGACAGTGGTTATAACGAGAATTCGCTCGTAAAAACTCGAAAACATCGAACGAAAGCAACCTTCAGACACAAGGTGTATACGAGAGCAAGCAGAAGAAAAAAGAAAACAATCACCGAAATTAAAAGCCAATATTTTCACTCATAAAAGCAACAAGCTGCTAAATAAATCACGAGTCAAGCAAGCGGCCGTTCATTGCACACATATACAGCGCGCTTTAGTATACTGGCTGGGTATAGAGATCCAAGATAACGCCTCGGTTAATATTTGCTCGTCGCGTGCACATGCGCCGTATTCCCCTAAAACTGACCTTCGCTTCCGGGACACGCGTTCTTCTCCCTGCTGTAGGTACACACGCATCAGCGAATACAAGCTCCGGATGAAATTAAGCTCTCTCTCTCTCTTGCTCGCGCTCGCGCGCGTCAAGCTTACACGAGCTCCTTTTTTAAGCCTGTTTTCTTTGGCGAACGATCCTGCACCCTGTGACCTCCCATTAGGTGTGTGTGTATATGTCTGTGTATTATGTTATACACCCATACAAATAGTTGTTTTCCTATCGCTAAGCACACAGTACAGCGTCACTCGTGCTTTCTCCCTCACCACCTTGTTTCGCCCAGTCACTGATGGGAAAGCTCGGCTATGTCTCTTATCAGCTCTTCACTTTCCGATTAACCGACGCGTCGGCAGCTTTCTTCTCTTTTTCTCCCACTTTTCTCTCTTTTGCAGCTTTCACTTTGTTTCAGCCCGACGTCGCTCGTAATCTCGCTATCCGTCCGCTCCACTACTCACGTCGACGACGTCGGAGCGTCTGCTTAGACCTGGCGTATCAATCTTGGCCCATCTGTGTTACACACGCTGTCACGAAGCGCTCCAACGCTATTTGTTTAATTGTCAGGGGCTCTTTGAGTGATGGTATTGGCCTTGCCTCGCACTATATCCTCCCTATATAGCCTTTACATGTGTATATACCTACATGGCATGTACTCGGGGGATTCCCTCGCGCGTGAGCTAACAATCCTTGTGCCTGTTTATATGGCCGTCGGTGTGTGCGTGTGTGTAGCAGAGATATCTACGCAACGCTTCTCATCTGCTGCTGTGTATATGTATACCAGAGTTATGTAAGGGTCACTTGATGAAAAGAGGGAGAAAAAAGCGGGAGTCAACGCCCGGCGGACTGGATGGTATATCTCCCGATATGTATACAGAGATGTATACTCTAGCGACGAGTCTATATTATGAAGTAATATAGATGTAATGAAGGCAGAAATCGTGTGAAAGGGAATGTGCTGTTGTTGACCCGAAGGAACACGACCGTGACATTACTTGCGTTTGGATAGAGGCGGTTATAATAATGAAGACTTTGTCTTGCGCAGTTTATATACCTAACAATATCTCAACAGTTGTTTCTAATAAATGTTGTATATTTTAGCAGTGATCAGATTACGATCTCAATTACACTCGTGCAAAATCAAACAAAGCGCTCGTCGATAATAGTCATTCGTGAATGACTATCACCTAATTGATATAATTCGTATTCAATAGAGAGTGATCTCGTAACCGTAATTAATTGTGAACAAACACGCGGTCGGCAAAATTGACTTTAAAGCGAGCTCATTGAAACAGTAGTGCTCGAATGTGAAACCGCTATCGCCAATATTGTCAGTGCATTTAGACCCATAATTAGATGCTGATTTTAGTTCTGTGCAAACAATTTTTATAAACTCATAGACATTATTCTTTTAAACATTACGGATTCGAATCTCATGGACTGATTCTGCAATTTTGAATTCATTATCTTTGTATTGTAAATAAGTGATTTGTTTTAATGCAGTGTCATATATTTTTGTCTGCAGTGAAAAGAAAACTTAGTAATACTAAATTTACGCGGGAAACTTTTTCTGCTCGGTAGGAATTCAATTAAGACAGTCAATTTCCAACAATTCATCGAGGAATGCATTAGCATTTTAATCATTTTAACTTGAACTATTATTAAACTGTTCAAAATGGAGTTACCGTAATTAAAAAAGTCGAAAAAATTGAATTAAATTTTGGTCCAACTGATTCGTTCGGTCACTAGTCAAATTAATTATACCATATGCTAAAATTGTTTTTCGATGCCTTGTCAGCACAATTATATCGCTGATTTGATTTGAAACTTCAAAATATATTTGCAAATCAATTAAAGATCAAATGTTTTCATCTCCATTCAATATAGAGTTATCTATTAATGAGTCATCAAATAATTCTGCAATATTTCATGTTTCATTTCCATACCCAGAATTGGATTTCAATTCAAGCAAAATGCAGCCTTTGATGATTTTACGCTTCAAAACGCGGCTGTTCAAAGAAAAATGAAAATTATTCAAACACACCGGAGATCAGAAAAAATTCACGTATACCTGTACCCAGTCATGGATGTTATTTCTCATTATAAGGTGCTGATTATTATAAAGCACAAAATTTAATTAATAGGAAAAAAAAATTATTACATGCATTTATCGAATTCTGCAGTGAAATAAAAATTTTCTCGTACTTTAATTTTCACTCTTCGTAGAACTGTATAGGATTCACTATAGCGAAGTTATGCACGTTCAATGAGACCCCGTTTTTTTCAGATTTTAACTAAAATTGGCTGTAACTCGCGAAGTAAGGTCTATGGGACACAAAAAGGTTGTAGATGTATCAGTTTCATGTTGAAAGAAGACACCTGGGGAAGTTTGAGTAAGATTGCAGAGCCCCCTGACTCTTTGGTCTCCCCTTCTGATGAGTCTACTACTTTTTTACGGCAGGGTTTTTCTCTCAGTGTATGCCGTTTTATGTAAAACTCGTACACCTGGTATCTCTCTAATCGTATGTATCAGAATAGCTTTTCGTATCGCTTGAACTTCAAATGACTTACCTCCTCTGTTTGCGCTGTTACATAACCTAGCTCTAGTGATCACCTGGTGATATTTGCTTATTCGCTCGATGGCAGTCGTCGAGAACAGATTTGCTCGTTGATCCGCATTAAATAACAAAGCTTAACTTGTACTCATTTTTTAATAAAAATCGTTTCACGATTCCGAGTCCGATCCTCGTATAAGGACTGAACATTGAAGCAGTATAACAAAGTCTTCAATCCCCGTGAACTATTCATCCGTCGGCGCCCGAGCCAACAAGGTTTTCCAGCGTCCGTCCAATTTTTAAAACCCGGGCAGCTTTCGGATCCACTAAAAAGCGAATCTTCACGCGGATCAGGCTTCCAACACACACACACACACACACACACACA
>UCQR01009957.1:0-12589 GCA_900474235.1 Cecidostiba semifascia | reverse complement strand
TAAGATTTCTAATTATATTTACTTGACATAATGGAATATTCTTAGGAAGCTTCTTTTTTATGTCCTCCAGCCAAAACAGTGGCAGCCTTAATGGAAAAAAGTCTGCGATAACAGCTCCCATTTTATATTTCTTAACAAATTCAACAATTGCAGTATTTGGTTCTCCATGTAAAAGATGAAAATTAATGTTTAATGCTTTACAATCTTTTTCAACTTCTTCTAAAGCTTCTAGTAAAAATTTGTAATGCCGTATTGTTGCATCAAGAAACTTTGGAAGTATGCAAAAGCATACATGTAAAGGCACTTTATTTTTTAAGGCAATTTTTTGAGCAAACAACATGGCCCAGTTATCTGAAAATAATAGTTAAATATGCAATCACAATTTATCATCTGGATAAGACTTTCTTAGAATTTAGGTACCATGGACTCTAGCATCCCGAAACATCCAGTAAACGATTCCTTTACTTTCTGGCAGCACTTCATCTAAGTCTGTTAATATTCGCACTCTTTTCTTATTGAACTTGAATGTCATAATAGAATCTGCAGTCTGTAAATACACATTTATTGTTAGTAATTTATACTTATTCCATAAACTGCTTATAAAATTATATCACAAATATATTTATTACATTACTTACTTGATTTCTTTGTTCTTCAATTTGTTTTGCTAAATCAGTATGACTAGTTTTCAATTTTTTTGCAGATGGCCCGGACATTTTGGAATCTGAAATATTGAATATAAATATACAAAATATTTCACACCTGTTATATTCATTACTTTTTGAGTGAAGCAATGACATAAACCCCTGACATAAACTTACATCTCTTGATGCAATAAAAATAATTACTTGTAGATACTGTTGCTCTAGCAAGAGTGAAGTATGCCTTTGGTAGATATAATATTCCAGTTAATTTATTTCCTGCCAAACAAATTTTGCTGAATTATGTTCATGTTTATAATTTATCAAAACTGTTTCAATAAATTTATCATTTTTTAGATTAGTTTTATTTTTATGGTATTAGATTCATTTTATACTATTATAGTTATTGTAAATTAATTCAAGCTTCGATTATTTCATGCATATTAACGAAATAAGTTTGTTATTGATATCCTAATCCTATAGGTAACGTGTCCTATATACAACCGCTCTAATGCTCTACAATACTCATTAACTAACCGAAAATACAATAATGCATGGCGCCATTTGTTAAAACACTTTTGATCTATATATATAACTCTCTGGTCTCTGATTGGTCGACGAATGAGCGCGCGGTAAGTTTGAAAGATTATTTCTTTTGTAATGTATGTATGTACCTATGGGTTGTATATATAATTGGTGTTTAATATTCGTAAATATTATTCATCATCTAGAATATCGAGGAGCTCATCCCAGGAATCTCGAAAAAATTTATGAATAATATGGTATATAGGAACAGATATGAATTTATATATTATGCGACTTCTATTCTATGCCTTTTTCATGAAGAAAACTATGTATACAAAACTAGAAATATCTTAATAGAGATATATAATAATATTATGCGTACATTTATACGTACAAATATATATAAGTGTAACCGAATATAATATTTAATATCGGCGAGCTTCTGTTCTGCTTTACTTCTGCTCCATATATAATTATTATATTAACGTCGCTGCGCTGCGCAGAGATCCTCTGCGCACCTCTTCATCCCTACTATTCATTTCTCGCTTTACCCTTTGCCCTTCCAAGTCTTCCAACGTCAAGCATCAGTGAATCAGTATATATTCAGTGGTTTTCAGAGTCTCCGCATTCGCACAAATGAAGATCTAACCTCTCAATTTTGAGGTTAATCTGTGTGTGCCGCGCATAGACTTTTCATTTTAATCGTGTCATTTTTTTTATATCGTCGAGGTGTGTGAATTCTATTATTGTTTTTACGTGCTGTGTTTTTGTCGACAGAGCGACAACAATGTCGTACCTGTCGAGAAAGGAAATCGACGAGCTGAAACCGCAGATTGAGAGGGCTGTCAGCAAGTTCCTGGGCTTCACCGAGTCCGCGATCGTCACTACCGCTGTCAATTGCATTAATTCAGGATATGACAGGCGTAAAACTGCAGGTTTGTTTACAGATAACTTTTTATTTATTTCCTATACTTACTGTGTTTTTCAGGATATATAAATATGATTTTTGGTTGACCAATAGTGAAGTAAACAAACATTTTTATTCTTTCTGTTTGGTAAAAAAAAATTCAATTTTAATTCATTGTCATATATGATGTAAATGTTTATAATGGAATATAAGAGCTTTAGTGACAAGTAGGAATATTTACATTATTAAATTTATAGTAATCAAATCTTTATTGATAATCACATAAACTTTCATTACTTTATACTTGTTATAGCTGGGCTTGATATATTTAGGTTATGTCAAATATGAATATAGTTTAAATTCTATATTGTATACAAATTTTAGGTGCAGTTGAGATGTATGCACACTACATTTTAAAGAGAAGCATCTGTTCTGTCACTATAGAGAAATGGACCACACTCGCTAGTTCCATTGTAAGGAATCAGGCACTGATTATTATTCTCTATTCTCACTGAGAATCTCGGTGAGAATAATGATAGCCATTATAAGACAAAATTAGGATATCAAAACAGCTAAATTTGGTGTATCATCTCAACTGAACATAAAATTACTTTCAATATTAAGTTACATTGACAAATACTTTTTTCATATGCCCAATTATATAATATTTTTAGAGTAAATTAACAACCCTCTTAATTTTTACTTTTCTACATTAACATTTTAACTGTCGATTAACACAACAATTATTTAATTTAACAGATAAATTGTCAGCTCTTCTGGACGATAAAAAAGCTTCCAAAGTAGCAGAGAAGATTTTCATTGCTTACGATGACATGAAAGCAGCTCATAAAGCAAGAAAGAGATCCCATGGCGATGACAGAGATAAAGACAGAGATAGGGATTCCAAAAGATCAAGAATCCGAGAAGAGGTGTCTAGTAGAAATGATAAATCAAGTTCATTGTCTAAAGATAAGGTGAGTTTTTCTAATTTTTTATTTTGAACTTATGAAGTGTTGATTAACTATTTTAAAATATAATTTTTAATCTATTGTATTGCTTTAATTGTAATTACAGATCAGTAATATCATGGCAAATGCTCAGAAAGAAATTGAAGAAAGGAAAAGAGCTCTCAAAGTTCGACCTGAAGATATGGATACAGTCAGACCACTCTTGAGGAATAAAGAGTCAATGACTACAATGGGCCAAGTATATAATCAGGGATTTCTGAGCAAAACAGATTCTGAAAAGGCCAAAAAAATTGCTGCCCTGCAGGCAGCAATTTCAAATAAACTAAAAGCAGGTGTACTTGGAAGTACGCAAAGTGCAGATAAACCTAGGCCTTTGATTCTTGATGAATCTGGTCGAACTGTAGACATAACTGGGAAAGAGGTTCATCTCACGCAAGTTGTGCCGACGTTAAAGGCCAATATTCGTGCCAAAAAGAGGGAAGAATTCAAGGCACAGTTGCAAGATCTGAAAGGCTCTGAGGATTTTCAAGAAACACACTTCTTTGATAATCGAATAGGTATATATAGTATTTGTACATAGTTTGTTTTGTTAAGATCTCCTGTATACAGATATAAAGGGCAATGTATTTCACCCATTAGCTCAGTTCCAATTTTCGTCGCTTCATTTAATTTATATGTGAATATTTGGCGCCACTGTGCCTTAACAAGGCGAATACTAAATAATTAAATAATCTTGGAATGTTGTAATTTTATAGGTGTAAAGCCAGCAGTTCGAGGGAAACGAGCATTAAAGTTTCACGAGCCCGGTAAATTTATGCAGATTGCTGAAAGAATTCGAATGAAGGCGCAATTGGAAAAATTGCAAAATGAGATAAGCCAAATCGCCAGGAAAACTGGTATCAGTTCTGCAACCAAGCTAGCTTTGATAGCTCCAAAAACAGAAGCACTTAACGAGGAGGTACCAAATGTCGAATGGTGGGATTCTGTGATTCTCAATGATGGATATGGCGAAGAAGAGGACGAAATTATTAAGTTTGTCAAAGTTTCAGCCATCACAAACTTGGTTGAACATCCGGCACAAATGAGGCCACCGAGTATGTTGTTTAAAGTTATTCTGTACAGTTGTAAACGAATTCTCATATCTTCTAGATTGATTAATATAATATTTATATTTTAGCGGAACCATTGAAGCCTACAAGCATGCCCATTTTCCTAACAAAAAAGGAGCGGAAGAAGTTACGCCGTCAAAATCGAAGAGAAGCTTGGAAAGAGGAACAGGAAAAGATAAGATTGGGATTAGAGCCACCACCAGAGCCCAAACTAAGAATATCGAATCTAATGCGAGTACTCGGAAATGAAGCAGTACAAGATCCTACAAAGATTGAAGCCCATGTGCGCCAGCAGATGGCAAAGAGACTGAAAGCGCATGAGGACGCAAATGCAGCTAGAAGACTGACGGCTGACCAGAGACGTGAAAAGAAAGCCAGAAAAATTAAGGAGGATACCTCGTTAGGCGTTCATGTTGCTGTATTCAGGTTTGTGTTTTCTTTTTAATGGGAATGTAACGTCGTTTCTGATAACGAAGATTAGTACATTTTAAATATAACATTATAACATTCTATCAATCAGTCTTCTCGTAAAAACTGCCAAATCTAAAATGTACTATTCTTCGTTAGGAACGACGATAAATTGTAGAAATGATGAAATTAATAGTTGCATTGTAATATAAAATATATATATATTTTTTGCAGAATCAGAGACCTTATCAATAATGCGTCAAAGAAATTTAAAGTGGAGACAAACGCGAAGCAACTGTACCTGACTGGCTGCGTAATGTTGTTCCGAGATTGCAATGTTGTGGCTGTGGAAGGAGGTGCAAAGCAACTAAGCAAGTACAAGCGACTGATGCTTCATCGTATTAAATGGGAAGAAGATATAGTGAAGGACACTGACGGTAATGATGTGCCTAATAAATGTGTTCTCGTTTGGGAGGGCACCACGAAAACGCGACACTTTGGAGACATAAAGTTCAAGGTGTGTCCGATAGAGAAACTTGCACGGGAGCATTTTAAAAAGCACTCGTGCGAGTCTTATTGGGATTTAGCGTACAGTGGCGCTGTATTGGACAATACTGACGAGGCACAAGTTTAAGCTTTTGGATAAATCCAGTTTTTTTACAGAGGCGATGCGCTTGTGCTTTTTGTACAATTAACTTGTAAATATATCGTATTCTACTAATTAAGAAAATAAATAATTTTTGTGAAAATATAACTTAGAATGTATTTATTCTTTTTTTCCGTTTCAGTTTAAGATTGAGATATTTCAACAGCAAAACTAAACGGGTTATTAATTTATTCAAATGAAATCATGTGATAGTATTATAATAACAATTGTAAGAATCATTATAAATATATAAGATATAATCTTATCCTATGAAGAATGAGTTTTTTTGTAAGTACATTGCTTTAATTTGATTTCGTTTATCATTAAGCTTACGCACATTTGATGCTTTGATGAAATTTACTACAATTCCATACAGCTCCAACGAAAAACAGTTATATTAAAAAAAGCATATTAACAACTGCCGGAAGGTGTCAGTCTCGTGACGCCTTTCTAATGCAGCGCCTCGCGCGCAGTCGAAAGAGGGAATAACATTATCGGGCCTATTAGATGTGGAGGATGGAAAGGCAGGAGCGGATTCTCCAAGGACGCCGTTGTACAAGTGAAATCTCTTTCTATTGAATTTGTGCATGTATAAGTCGTGTATATAACAGCGCGTCGTAGGAAGATGTGCTCGATAATGCATGATGAATCGAATCGACGAGTACTATTATAATTGCGCGTTACTGTGACGATGATGTTTCTCGGAGATGAGATGAGATAAATTTCTTTTTTTTTTTGCTCCAAAGGTTTCGTGGAGATTATAATCTTTGGTAGTAAATTCTAGATGATGCGCTATATCTAATCGTGTGTACATATAATACGTGTGTATAGAAAACATAAAGTTCAGAGCCAGCTCTAATTATTCCTTATTAGATTTTAGCTGTTACCCCATAAGGAGGGTTTTGGAGTAAAGATTGATACTTTTTCTCAGCTAGAAGGTATATAGCATACTTTACACTCGATCTTTTAGAATCTTGCCTTTTAGCCCAAGTCTTAAATAATAATTACGAGAAGATAGATTTTTCCTCCGGACTATATTTTTATTAATATTCTTTTCTTCCGAAATATAGGCATATACACTGCGTTCGAACAAAAAGAAATTTCGAAACCCGTCGTCTCGAAAAGTTCGCCGTCAAATATATATACACAATGCGCCACTCTCGCAATCGACAATTTGGTCACAGCCATAAATTCGGCGAGACGACGCGCGGGCGGCAGTTTCGCACTCAATGCTATATACCTATGTGTATATATAGGGCCATCCGTCAAAAATCGAAACGTGACCTCTTTCGTAGCTCGAGCTGCATAACACGTTACGTTGTGCGCTTTTGAAAAGACCTTACCGCCAAATGTGGGACGAATTGTCCCTATTTTATGTCGCTTTCTTTTTCCCTGTCAAAAATATTTATCGGTTTCGAGGTTGCGTAAAAGGAGATGTTCCCTTTGTACGTCCACATAATTTATACATCATCATTTTGCAACGCGTTCCTTTGTATGTATAAGATAATACACATTTACTCCAAACTTTGCAAGCTTTAATATTCGCCGATAAATCTTTTTCTCAGTACAAAAAAAAGCAGAGAGCGCGAGTATTACAGAAATCGAACACACGAGCGTCTCTCCCGTGTGAGAAGCAGAAGCTGAGTAGACGGAACAAAGGACGTTGCATCGCTAGACAAGACAATAAAAATTTTCGAGAAAAAAAATCGATTCAAATTTCCGCGAAAAGAACAAAAGTGCAGCTGATGTGTATAAAATGGGCATGTATAAACGGTGCCGGTATATTCCTTTCACGGATCCGCGAACTCGGTACCTATACCTATACTAGTGTAGTATATATTATGTGGTATCATCCGGAGATTTATCTATCTGCGTTTCGCGCTCGAACAACGGAGATGCGTGTCCTCTGGTGTATTATAGTTGGATTAATTTTAAAAAGATCGATAATTCACCGTAAAATAAAAGTACATCAGCAAATAGAAAAAGGATTCTTTTCCTCGATTCGAAAATAAGAAACAAAGAAAGTGACCTAAAATTTATTAAAATTGATGGAGCTAGTAATCTTACAAATTTAAATTAAAAAGTTGGTATCAATCTTTTTGAAAAATCTTATATATTCGGAATTCCAAAGCTTTTTATCTTGCAGTATACTAATCAAAATGCATTTACTACGTGCACCAATTGACGTTGTATCAACGTCTCTTACAAAACTTTTAACAATTTCGTTTTTTTTTTTTTTCAAAATCAGTTTCTCTATACTCCAGACGATAAACAAGTTTATACAAAAAATGATTATCAGTTTCTTCCATTAACGCTCACATATACACTTTTCCAAGAAGCGTCACAACAATCAGGAGAATAGGACAAGCGCATCTCCTAACGAACATGAGTAGTAAAACTCGCGCGCGATCATCTGCAGCAAAGGTGAAGGTGCAAAGGTGCACTCCGGGAGCGACTCGTCACTGCAGCAGCAACAGCAGCACAGCCTTGATCCCGATCGGAATCCCGAGGCGACCGAACGATCGCGTGGGCGCTCGTTATAAACATACAGCGCACGAATGCAGATGTGTATAGGGGATTGGCTCGATTGCGCTTGCAAACCTCGTGCCCGCCTTTTCCCCAACGGCACGTGATTCTACTTTTTCGAAAGTCACATGACTATCTGCATGGGGTATGGGTATATGTAATAGTTCAGCTGTCAAACACGGAAGTGAGGAGGGATTTTTTATTTGTATTTTTAATTAAGTATACATTTAACCGATTTCAATATTTTTGAGGTATATGATTATAACTGAAAAAAATTGATTTTTAAAAAATGCGAAAATAAAATATTGTTAGAATTATATCGAAAAAGATCGATGATGATATGCCTATATAATAGTAATTGATCTGATCGTATAATCGACAAAACTGATGTTTAGAATTAAGAAATACGTTACATTAGACGCGCATCTAATATCAGAAAATTAGTTTTGAATATAGTGATGATTCATTCTTTTGGGTGTTATAATTATGTGTTGATCAATATATTAATAGCTCGCATAAAGCATATTCATATATATTACGCGGATATATATCATCTTTGAAATATTCATTGCCTAAACGCTCGTATTAGCCTTGGCCAATCAATTATCCCCAAAAAATATTTGAATAACTCAATAACCCAAAAACATGCACATTTAAATCGATAGGTCTATCAATTTCACTAGGGTCTACAATTCATCTTATAATTATTGGCCATGAACTGATTATAGGTAAAGCTACCTTTTATAAACATTACTTTTATAGAAAAACATTAAAATAATAATTGTATATCTATCTTCTCAAAATAGACTGCACAGCGTTAAAAAAAAAAGTTTATAAATAATAATTTTTTTCTACAACATTCCATTCGAGTGTCAAATCAAGCAAAATGAAATTCGTTATTCCAACGCGCGAGAAATCGCATGCACGCGTATAAATTTCACAGTCACATGACAAGAGAAAGAGTCCCAGTAGTCATGTCGACGCGGTGACATAATCCCTCATTCCAATAATAAACATCCAATATATCCTTCAAGTCTATTCTCCAAAAGATCGACAAATATAAAACAATCCCCCACCGACAAAAAAACCCATAGCGCACCTAGACACATCTCTATCCCCGTAGTTGGGCCCATTCCCCCCCACTCCAGAGAAACTAAGGCCCCTCGCTTGCAGTCGCGGGGCCGCATCGAGTCGGTTCAGTACGACTCCGCGGCTGCAGCAGTGCACTGCTCGCACCTGTATACTTTATATAAGTAATAAAACTCGGCTGCACTCGACTGATCTTGCGAAAAGGAGACGCGCGAGCGCGTGTTTCCGATTCGCCGGGGCCCCTTTCTTTGGCGCGCGAACGCGCGGAAGTTCCATTGTGTGCGCCGCACTCGGTTAGAGCGTTTTGTCTTGTCTCTTACTTGTCTGGCTTATCGCTGCTGCTGGTCTCGCGGTGATTGTTTTGCCTTCTGATATTTGGATTTTAGCCTTTTTATTTTCGTGCTGTTTTCAATCGTTTTCAAGAGAGAGAGAGAAAGAGAGATCACTTTGTTTTTCGAGTGCTCAGTATATAGGTTTACGGTATAATCTAGTGCTTTTACAGTTATTGAAAGATTTTTCAACATTGTATATTCTTCAGTAATAGAATAATGTTGTCTATCGTTTAAAGTGTTGCACATCGTTGTATTTTTGATATTTTTCAAACAATTTTTTATTTTACACTTCGTTTCATAGATTCTTGCACCATTGTGCAGCAAACTGATGTACCGAAACCATTGACATGTACAAAGCTTGGCTTGGAATTACAAACTCTTGCATAAGAAATAATGAATAGATCCTTTACTCAAAAAGTTTTCAATTGTGAGAAAAAAATCGAATCAAAATTGATTTATAAATAAATTGAATAACAAAATAATTACAAATAGTAACACAGTTAATTTGCACAGACAAAGTTTACGTAATTATCACTCTCTCATGCATTTCATAGTTACTTCCCCTTAAATCAGCGATAAGCCAGACATATATCGCTATCTAAACTCCGGCATTCGATATCGTAAAATATACTTTACGTGAATTATACATTAAGCTCCGACATAAACAATACCCCGTTGCTCCAAGTGTATGGCAAAATTTTCGATATGCAGTACTGAAAGAAAAATTCACTTTTATAGCTCACAGTGTGCCTCATAACTAAGCCATTCACCAGATGCCTTTGCATTCAACGGCGTCAAGGTGGAGAGTTCGACGAGTTCGGTAACCGAACGGTAAACGACTTCGGTGTGCATTCGATTTTCGACTGAGACAAGATGTCGAAGATATTTGCAATTGTTATTGGGTGAGTGTTTTACGTTACTATTATATTATCTTTTTATTGTTTTCGATGAAAATTTCATGTTATCTATATTTCATAGTAGTTATGGACCAACGTGAAAATCAATATGAGTTTGCGATTGTAAATGATAACCAGAAAATCATGTGAATGATAAAGAACGCAATGGATAATTCAATTTACTTTGCATACTTGATAATATATTAGCCATCGATAATTCCCTCGTTAATAAAACTCGATATCAGTTTTAATAAACTTTTTTAAATAAATTTTTCCGATAAAACGTTATTACGCTGATGAGAAGGTACGCTAAATACGTGCATATACGGAATAATTTCATTAAGAAATAAAAACTGATTATACGTAACGCAAATGCGACAATTGTAATAAATCAGAAATACTGAATGAGCGCGATTGCGGAGAATAAAAAAAAAACAGTAAAAATAAACGAGCGATTGTCGTTTAACGTGAGCAGTCGTGCAAGATGAAAGAAGCGATTAAGACTATAACAATGCAGAGGCAATCATATGAAGCGCTGCAGTTTCATTGAGGAATAGCGCAGTGTCCCCCGGCAAATTACATATTCTTACGTGTCCCACAGCTTTGCGAGTTATTTTCTAATGCTTGTGCATTTCATTCGACTATATAAATACCTTTTTTCTCTTTCTCTCCCTCTTTCAAATATAGCGCTGTGCTACTGACCGACGAATGGCTCACTTCGAGCGAACGGTACTTCGCGACTTTTATTTTCGATTTTCTCATATAATCGATCGCGTTTATATTCAATTTCACCACACACGTATAGTGCAGCTGAATATTCATATACCGTTAATAAAATAATGTTACATAGAATAAAGTAAAATATCATATACAGTCGCATCGTCGAAGTAATAATATTTTACTGTCGTTACACATGTCTATATAATAATGCGAATTCCACACGAGCTAAGTAAATAATAACGCGTTTCTCGACATGCAGTTAATAATCATATTCGTCGGGAGTTGATAAACTTCGTTGTTCATTAACGACGTGCAAAATAAATACCATGAATTGTATTACGACAAAATCGACAAAAATTCGTCGCACGCACAATAATCGCATCGATCAAACCGTTTGGAATAAATAAAAGCGGCATTCCGACTTGTCAGACAGCGGTGTGCTTGTGCAACTACCCTCGAAAACTACTACTATATACAATGGCATTCCTTTAAAATCCGGGCTACGGTCAATTAGTATCGATCAGGCGGTTGCTCTTAACGGGCGATTAAACAGACGTAAATCACGCGCCATTGCTCCCATGGATACGACAACGGGTATATCGACTGTCGAGTGTATATTATCGGATCGAGAGATGGAGAGAGTAGGGATATAAGTGCGATGAGTGTAAAAACAGTCATTTGATATGGTTGATTGTTGATATCGTAAATATTTGTGTAATTGGGGAAAATTAAATGTATGAAGGATTTGATCGAATTTATATGTACCTAAAACTTGTTTTTTTTTTTTTTCATTTACCAGGAAATAGTCAGTCCATATTTGAATAATATATTATTGTTGAAGCAAAGCTTGTTGAAAAAATCTTTTAAAAAATCCCCATACATCATGCAGAGTCCTCCCAAAGCTGACTCATCATCGCAAAATCTTCGTCAAACATAAGTATCTCGTCATAAACTCTTCCTAATTATTCTCTTAAAAAAAAAAAACATAACCATTCAATCGAAATTTCTCTTGCGTCAAAGTCGAAAAGCTACATCTCTGCATCGCCTAATAATACGCGCGTGAACTTCGACCTCTCATCAGCTGCGCGTGTCACACGACTCCTTATAAATCCACTCTCGCTCTCTTCTCTTCCTCGTTTCGATCTGCCGCTCGATCTCGTGACTTCCTTACGTAATCCCTCCGCAGCAGCGCATTCTCCTTTTTCTTTTCGCCAGCGAGAGAGTGAAAGACACGCGCGCGATCGCGCCTCCGTGCTTGAATATTTAATTGCGATGCTGTGCGCGCGTCTGTGTATACATATAGGTATTATAACGTCGAACGTCGTAAGTATACGCGTCGGTTTATTTTTATCGGTGGATATACACTATAGTTCTTTTTCTTATATAGAGAGAAGAGTTGCGATGGTATGGTTTTATGGGTTGTGGGGGAGGTAATTGGATTTGTAGGTTGTATGCTTGATAGTTTTTTTTAGCACTTGGAAATTTTTGCTTGAAAAATAATTTACGCAAAAGTATAGTGGATTGTGTAACGTATATATGATCGAGTGTATCTAAAACTTTTACTTCGATAATTTTGAAAGTATATAATTACAGGTATATATTTCGAAGATATTACGTGTAAATGCGCGGTAAGAGACATTTGTAAAGTGTCAAAATGCTAGAGACACAATTCCTATAATAAATATCTATAGCTGGAGAAAGTATATCCCTGAAAAAAATTATTCCAAAATTTTTCAACAAATTATGAATTTTCGGATAATCAATTACTCGAAGCTGGTCCGAAGGCTTTTTTTATACCTGAAAAACATGTTAAAATTAAAAT
>UCQR01009956.1:0-21304 GCA_900474235.1 Cecidostiba semifascia | reverse complement strand
CCTTGGCCTTGTAAACATAATATTCTCTGCTCGTTTGTGTTATCACTGATCTATCTCGTTGCGGCTACGCAGGGATGCATTAGTGAAGCAAATCGAGATCAGGGAATCATTATAATATTTTCAAAGCTTTTTCAAAAATTCCCAGAATCTTTAAAAAGCCCTGCAAAGCACAAGTAAACTTCATCTACTGACAAACAGATCCTCCGTATCTCATATTTTTTATTCAAATCTATAATAAGAATTCAAATAAATTAAACTCAGTGTGAATGAAAGATCAGAGTGACTGTATTCATAAAATCGCTGGCCATTCCAGTCGACTCGAACTACACTTGTAAGCGCTGTCCTCGCAAGTACAAGCTTCTGCACTCTCTGGAGAGGCATCAAAGATATGAATGCGGCGTCGGCAAGAGATTCGTCTGTTCCTGCCATCGACGATTTACCCGTATGGACAAAATGCGAAATCATCAGAAAAATGCCGGCCATGAAATTGCGCCTTATCTTCGAGAACGATATAATAACAAGTAGACTATTTTTCAACTCTTTTTTATTGTTCTTCTGATGAGGAACGTATGATTAGGAAAAAGACTGGGTATGGGTTGTCACCAAACAGGCGAGCAACATCTATCTAATCTTTTTTATAATTGTACGAATCCATGTAAAGTCAATTTCCGATAAAATCGCGCGTTCAACTAATTGTTATTCAAGTCACGTATAGAATAATGAATTTACAGTCTATATGTATGAAAAATTATTCAACGCACGACCGACAAATACTACGAAGTTGTTAATAAAAGTCGACGATATTTGCAAAGTATAAAAAAAAGACGTGTTAGAGTCCACTTTAATTCCATAAAACCAAACGCGTATGCACACTCGATTCGCAATTACAACTTGCACGTTGCAACTTATGATTACTCTTTTGACTATTAATTGCTAGTCGAGCCTGAGCGCTAATCTTACTATTTTAAAACGAATCGGTCATACACTACACAAGATGAAGTCATCAGCTGCAGAAGATAGATATTATATATAATACTTGAACATCGCGCTTACATTTTTCATTTTTATTCAATTCACAGTCACGTTATTCATTTAACTTTTAATTTTCATTCTTTGCTATTGCATTCTCTTAATTACCGTAAGAATTTTAAGGAAGAAACTACGACGACTGCTGGATGGATTTTTATTGAAAGAAAACTTGAATAAACGAAAAAAAAGAATTGAAACTTAATTCTGTAAATCTTATTATTTAACAAACCTTTTTGTTCCACTTTCCTTGTGTCCTTCTTAGCTTTAATAATGTGGGATAGTCGATTCGATCGAAAATGACAATTGTAAAGATACTTTGTATTGCTATTATTAGAAAATTTGTAATAAAAGAAAAAATTAGTTGGTTTATCGATCGAATCGGTTTTCTATGTTGTAAAATTACTAACTCTTCAAAAGAGCTTAGAACGATTATCCATTTGTGCAGACTGTTAAAGTTAGCAAATAATTTTGAATGGATTATTAAAATAAAACTTGTAAGCTCTGCCTAAATGGTAATCGTGTGGTGCGTGCAAACGGTACACTCCATGTTCTTATACCAATCTCGCTTACAATCGAGGTCACACGTAATATAGACAATAAAAATATTACGAAATTGATATAATTCACGATCTGGGGGCAACTCTATTCATTACTATTTTTTGTTGCTCATTGAAGTACACGATTTAGTTTCTTTCTTTTTTTTTAAAGTTCCAATAAATCTCGTAAAGTTAATGCATGCACAATGTTAATTGTTTTTTGAAGTTTTTTTTTAAAGAGAAAAAGTACTTTATCAAAAGAAAATTTAGTCTTCCAATTGTTGAAAAAAGAAAATTGCATGAAATTCTGTATGAAGAGAAGATGAGAAATCTGTACAATAGAGAAAAGACAAGCGAGGTTAAATATAAAAAAAGAAACGAGAACAGAAAAGCCAAAAGCTCGTTGGGATTGACAGTTGCAGCTTGCGGCAGCAGCGACGAGATCAGCAACAATCCGATGGCGGACTATCGCCGACTAAGCTGTCCGAGCTGCGGTCGTAGCTACAAGTATCGTGGCGGTCTGCTAAGGCACATCGCCGAATGCTTCTCCGAAGCCGAAAAGGTCGAGGTGCTGAATATTCAGCAGCAACAGCAGCAGCAGCAGCAGCTTACGGCTAAGGATGTTCGAGTACTCTACAAGTTCTGGAAACCGTGAATGTGTTCTCTTGCTGCTGGACGAGGAAACTTCTGTCTTTGTTTATTCTATGTTCGTGTGTCGTTTAGGCGTTTTTTCCAGATCTTTCGTTGGTTGGTGGCTGATTTTGGACTACGAAATGTTGATTTTTTATTTTGTTTGCAGTACTGTTCATGAAGCAGTTATCGATTTGTTTTTTTCTCGTCTAATATCGTTGGTGGTATTTTATTTATTGGAATATCTTAATTTTTGAACATTAAATCACAACTTGTTCAACCAATTTATTCAAAATTAATTTTCATAGATTCGATCTTTTTTTCCAATTCGTAAATTTGTGGTTCAGGTTGCTGCTGCATTCACTTATTTTTATTACTATTTTAATACAATTATTGTCAATGGAGGTTAAAGTTAAATTTGAAATATTTCAAGTAATTGTTACGATACGTATAGAAATTTTTATTTGTAATAAATAACTAGTAGTTACTGTTTTGTGTACGTCTTGTTGCAAATTTTAGATATGGAAAATCAATGTTTTGCCCAAAATAAGTAAGAACTATTCGTAAAGAAAAATGCTTTTTACTTATAAATCTACTTTCATTTGTGATAACTACCTAGTTTTCTGGGTGGAATTGTAAATTTAATACCAATTGGAATTTTAATAGTTTAATAGAATATCACATAAGATCATGTTTTTAATTTCTTCAATTTAAATTTAGTTAAATTATCAGTTAAAATTCACAAATATTTAATTAGCTTATGTAAATTGCAGTTGCTTAAAAATAGTCATTTGGCATTTATTTCTAACTTATTTTAGTATAAAATTTAATTGTGATTTTTTTTTCAAATAAATCAATTATATTATCAATATACTTTGATAAGTTAAATATGTATAGAGTACTTAACTTTAAGAATTTTGATATAAAATTAAATTTAAATTATGCAAAAGATTCTCAAATTTATGATAATAAAACACAGTAAAAGTAATTTATAATTCATTGTGAACTTTTTTCCCCTCTTCTGTGTGATGCCAATTTCCAATGTTGAACTTATATAAAAGCATGCATGATGGTTAATATATAACAAATTTTCAAAATGAAATGATTTTTCGCCAATTGTCACTTTAATATAAATATATATGTTTATCAAGAGGATGATAACTTGTAAGAAATCAATATTTGTTGCTTTTTTGGTTTAGAATTTAGACGAAGCTGTTAAAATATCTTGCTGGACGAGTTTTGTTATGTGTTATGGGAATTGAACGATATACATGAAGGCACATTTCGGATTGGGGCTACATACTATTTTTCATTAACGAAGCCGGGATGTAAAAAATGCTAATATCGCTGGAGTTCATTACAAAATTTTATTTTGGGTCAGCATGTAAATAACAAACGCCTATATACGAGAGATTTTTCACAATTTATTTTAACTTTCGAGATGAAGTAGTTTTTATTATTTAAAATTTTGTTACAATTTTTTCCACTAGTAAATAAACTGCAGTATTTCTTTTGGTGATTGTGGAAAATCTTAAACGGTGAACTTATACGAGCTTTGAGTTTTATGTCCATAATGTAAATTACAATTGGGTCCATTAATTTTCTTGATCATCTGCGTACATACGTTTTACGTACACCCGTACAAACTCCTAGCTCTAATGGTTCATCACGAGTTTTGCACGCTTGGCTCGAGCTTTTTTATTTTGCTGATGAGACTGGATTCATTAATATAAACGGAAAGTCGTGAGTTTTTGTTCGTTAATACGTGTGTTCCAAAGTCAAGTAACTAATTTCATCTTTCAAAATAACTTTCGAAGAATTCACAAAAATCAAATCTTCTTGTACGTAAAAGTTGAGCTTCGGTAGAGTCGATTTAATTTTATTTTGCTTACAAAACTGTAGCTAATCAAACGCACTTAGAGTATTCGAAATAAAATTTAGATTGAGTAATATAATATTATTACATTCAAATTTTACAAATTATTATTGTGCTATCCCTTGGTTGATTCGAGCCTAAGAAATATCTTATTTCACCATCACAATAGTATAGAAGCTTGTAAAGAGCCGGTATCGGATAATAATATATTCGAGCCACAGCAGTCTCGTTATATCTCGTGAAGTTTCAGTAGTCAGTTTAAGAGCGGCGAGGAAATCCGGCACCGCAGCATTCTGCTATGTAGTATACCTGTTTACAGATATACACTATACGCAGTGCGACGTTGCCGTATCCTCGGACACTGTTGAGCTCGACTCGCCAGACCGAAGAAGCTTGGCAGAGATTAGATATTCTGCTGGCTTGTATAAAGCCGGGAAACTTCATGACGAGAGATGGCGCTGCTAGTCTCGTGTGCGTTTCGCTTATGATGAACGATGTTGTCTCGTGGTTATACTTTCGAACCGAGAGCTTTCGTACAGTACGACGGAGACTGATTTTTGTGAATGTTATACAATTTCGAATTAACTGGTGAAATATTAGCATTGAATGATTTTTTATTTTTATTACTTTTCATTTATTTTAATTTCGAATTCGCCTGTATAAAAAACTTATACGAAAAATATTCTCGTAAAAAAAAACGACGAAAAAAAAGATGTAGCCGCAAACTGAAAGAAAGCCTCCCTCTATATATGTTCATAGATACGCTAAGCCCGAGTCTGATCGAGGTGGGCAGCGTCGTTGGAGCCGGTGGCAGCAACAGTACCGACGACTTGCGCTTTCGTTGCGTCATGTGTGGCCGAGGCTACAGGTCACGTTCCTCCCTGACGAGGCACTCGCGATATGAATGCGGTGGTCTCGGCTCCAGGTACACCTTCACCTGCACTCTCTGCGGCAAATACTTCTGCAGGCCCGACCATCTTAAACAGCACATCCTCAACATACACGGCAGTGGCACCGTTTGTAAATAGCCTTCGAGGATAGCCGAGTTTTGGTTTAATTTTCTTTTCTTTTTTTTTTTTTTTTTTTTTGATTTGTTAAAAAATTGTTTTGCAGGTGAATTTAGAAGTAATTTGCTAAAATGTCTTGCCAAAGGTATCTGCCAAACTTGATTTCATTTAAGAAGGTTGGTTTATACAGGTGATTTATTGTTATTGTCATTATTATGCCAAGTCGTTGATAAGTTGTTATTTTTGAAATTTTCAATTCAATATCGGTTACTTTTGTTAAACTTTAGCCATGACCAATGTTATAGTAAAATAATGAATGGAAGTACAAAGATAAAATTATATGCATTGCTGCCTTACATTTTCTCTAAAATATAAAGTTTATTCGAATGAAAATTTTAACACGTCAAATTAATGACTGTCGGAAGTACTTATATATAGTGATGGAATTTTAAGTAACCATGCCAAATATACGTAATAAAATTACGCATATAATAACTTTAGTGATTTAACTTCTAAGATCGGGTTTGAAATTGAAAAATTTGAATTTCATAAATCTTTCTAATTCTTCTCGTTTTGTTATATAAGTGCCAAGGAAAACGTTAACAGTAAATATAGTTTTTATATTTGTTATATTGACGAAGGCATTTTGATGTCTCGTCATCAGATTTATACGTTCAAGGTATACTAAGAGAGCTAAATTTTGCCATAAACAAATAGTCAGAAATTGAAACTTGTATAAGCAAAGTATACAATACATACGTTATATTTATTTACCGTTAATATATATTTAGAGTAATTTATTGACTTGATAAGATTTCATGTAATTCGATCACTGTAAAAACTATGCCGTGTGCCTTTTGCACTTTTTTTACTATAATCGTATGAACATTATTACTTAAAGATATGTAGCAAAATGGGGTAACTTGTATACACGAATGAATTTTTACATTTTAGAGTTATTAAGTGGGAGACATAATCATTAAAATGCTGATAAGACTGCCGTGAAAAGAATGTATACTTTGATTATGTTGATGAATAAAAACTTTGTTTACCAAATCTATTTCCAACGAGACGTTTTTATATCTAACACGTTGAAAAAAAAATGCTAACATGTTAAACAGCAATTTAATGGCGAGGTAACAGGTTTGTATTGAAGAATTTCTCAAAATACTACAGTCGCAAGAAGGTCATTTTATGATTTTTATAATTACTTTATTGTATAGTTTAACATTTAGCTATTATTATTCAAATACCAGAAATAGCACCACAATGAAGATGCATTTCTAAAAAGAGAATCGTTGAAGAAACTTACTGAAGATGAATCGTAATAGTCAAAATTGTTCACCTATCTTCGTTCTCTTCCAATATTTTATTCAAACTCCTAACTAACGTACAGTTTGATTTGTAAATTCGATATTTTCGGTGTCGTAAATTTAAAAAGGAAATAGCATTGAAATGTCTTTTAAGAAGTCCTTGAATCGTGCATCTCCTCTGCATGTCGGCCGGGCTCTATGTCGCTCTCGTTGTCAGCAGGATTATATCCTTCACACATTCCAAAAATTTTAAATAAAACAACAAATAAATTTCAATCACGGTTTCTCGTACCTTTCTCTGCATTAACGTAACCATCCTTTTCTCTTTCGCTTTGCTTGCAGTCGTGCAATGGGTCGATCAGCGTCAACTCCATCAAGCTCAACTTCCGAGTCGACCTCAACAGCGAAGATCAACTGTAGCCGGCAACGAGTCGGCCAGCGGTCACGTGTGCGAAAACTGTGGCAAGGTGTACAAACAGAAAAATGCACTGTGGCGGCATTTTAAATACGAGTGCGGAAAACCACCTCGTTTTCAATGCCCATACTGCCGCTACCGCACGAAACAGCGATCCAACATGTACACGCACATTAAGCATCGGCATCACGGCTTGAAGATCTATGTCGTTGATTTGGGCCCGGATAGCGCTATACCTCCTCAAAACTCTTGAAGATTCGTTGGAAAATTGAATTTCGAGGTTTTCAACAGCAATTAGAATATAGTTAGGAAAATTTAATGACCACGGCCTCATCTTGACCGAGTTTCGATGTCAACAACTTCTTATGTTCATTTAGATTTCTGACGGGTGCTATATACAAATAGATTCTGCTGATCTCGAGTCCGCAGTTGATTAGACTATTGACTAGTTTGAATGAAAGTACCAACACATGATGATTAATTATATAATTTCTTTATTATTTTTATTTTTTATTTTTGATACAATGATTTTTAGGTTATATTTTTACTTGAACGAAGGTAAAGTCATAATGACTGTCAACGTTATATCGATGTATCATCATGATACTTGTGAGTACAAGTACATGCTGCCTGCGGTGCTTCACAGGATAATTAATTTTGCTTTGTTAGTAAAATGAAATATTTTACAAAACAATTAAATCATTGTAAGGATTCCAAAAGGAGTATTAGATAGCATAACAGGTTTTATGCTTTTATGAAAGCAGACAATATATGATATAAGTATAAGAAATTAAAGATTTATAGTATTTAAAAACTTTTGAGATGCCGTTGAGTTTATTAGCTTTTAATATGTAAATAACTATTATACATAGAAAAAACATATAAATTTGCAGAAATTAATCGCAAATTCAAGATATATACCTATTTAGTTATTTTGATTAAAAGACTGAAAGCATTTTACTCTATTGAACTCCATCATTTTGTAGGAAGTCAAGAACTAATTTTTTCAGTTGTCCTTGCACAAAATTCAAACGAATTGTGCTGTTTAAAAAATAGTTGTTACAGTGAAAAATACTCTTATATTATTATTGAAAATGTGTTCATATTATCAAGATAGTTAACACAATCTTCCAAATTAAGTGTAATGCGTAACATAATAAGAAATACTTGTAATATTATTTTAACCATAATAAAGTATTTTTTTATAAAGCTTTTGTAAATATTTCTCGTATTATATACCTGCAAAAATTAAAAAAAAATGATTAATGTTGGTTGATGTTCAAAGCTATTTTCTTTTATTTTATTACAGGCAAAGCTTGTATGTATAATGAAATGTGTTGTCTTTATGATTGCGCATAATAGTTCAGCTTTTTAAATAGTGCCAAAACAGCAAAATACACATTAAGCATGACTTTTTTATGGGGGTGACTTCATGTATAACTATATAATTAAAAACTAACCATTAGAAAATGTTGAACTTGAATACAAATTTTCCTCTTTATAAATTTGGCTGTTTGCATTTTCGAGTAATAATAAGCAGATTATGGTATTGTTGAGATGTTTTTAAATGAATTATTTTTTTGTATAGTTATATATTCTTTTGTACAATATTGCAGTTTTTCAAACAATGCCCTTTTCTATGAATGTATTCCCTTTAAAATTTCGGGATGATGATAATAAAAGTATTATAATTAAAGATTGAATTTGTTACATCAAACGCCTGCTTTTTCTATTTTTTGGACATTCAAAATAACATTAAGTAAACTCATTGTGCCTTAGATATAGTAATCACAAAGATATGCAAGACGAATCATACGATGTTTGAGATATAATCATGAATTTTAATTTGTAAGAGAATGAAAAATTTCTTCAAACGGTGAAATTTGACACTGAAAAAAGTCGAGCACACCAAAAGAAAATCTTTTGCACAGTCGCGTCTCTTTTTTTCTAGTGCCGCCACATCAGAATCCGCTCCAGGTACTCAAGCCACCGACTGACCAATTCCGCTGCAACTACTGCAACTACGCATATTCCAGTCTTGGTTTTCTGCGACGTCATTTGATGCGTGGCTGCAATTTCCTCAATCAAAGCTCGTCCAGTGCTGCAGGTGGCACTAGTAGCGGTTCGGCTGATAACCCGGACAAATCTGCCGATAAAAGGGGTCCACCTGTGAAAAGAAAAGGTGTCCCTAAAACTCATCCATGTCCCATGTGTCGTCAGATGTTCAAGAGCAGGGAGACACTGATCTCGCATCTGAGAGATACCTGCGGACAGAAGCCAAAATACAAGTGTCCTTATTGCGACCTCAAGTCCAAGCGACCTCACAACATTAAGGCTCACGTCAGAAACCGACATGAAGGCGAGACGTATTACCTCGTCAACATTACAGATTAGAGTAATGATAATGTATATAAATCTTTGTTATATATTTTTTCTCTTCGTGTATTTTCAGTTTTGATAATTAGAGCAAGTATGATTTATGCGCATAGCAATAAATATACTTATGAAAGACCACGTTAAAAAAATTGTTGGCCTCGTTTTTGGATTTCTGTTGAAAATCATCATAGAAATTTTTTTAGCCACTATGAAACTGTAATCCTCTAGGTTCGTATATTATTGGATCAAAAGTATATAAATACTCTATGAAATCGTGATATATGCATGAAAAACCTGATTTTGTATTTTAAAGCTGTTGTGGTTTGCTCTGTTGATTATTTACATACTCTTCTACGTATGCTCTGCGTATACACAATACTTCTCCCCCACTCTAAATTCTAAAGTTTATTAGATCCAACAAAGTTGCTAAAATTGCATCCAGCAACGTGTAATTTAAACTGTCAAATCAATCAGGTATAAATGTCATACCTAGAGGGTTAGACTCACTTGCAAGCCAATAACAGCCCGCACTCTAACCTCAAAATTCACCCCGCCCACCCCCAACAATCCTAGCATAAATAACAAAGCCGAAAGCTCCCATCGTAGTGCTTCAGGCGTCATTGACACCTCTTTTCCTCTGCTTTCTTTTGCAGACGACGATAGCTTGGACGACGTGAAGCGCGACCTGCCATGTTTGATTGCCGGCTACAGCAGCCTGGCGAGAAACTCGTGGTACACTTCTAATAGCTTTGACGACCATCAACTGCCAAGTTTCTATCAAAAGACCCAACGCACTCGTAACTTTCGATGCGATCAGTGCTTCGCGATCTTTAGCATTCAGAAAGAGCTCAACTACCACCTGAGGCATAACTGCGGTCGGGTACACAGGTGCGACGTTTGCAAGACCGTTTACAAGTCCTTGCAAACGGCTAAGGTTCACTTCAAACGTAGGCATCCTGGAAAGCGAGAGATTATGATCACTAGCGAACCGGCTGATATCTACAAACGCGGCATGGTGGCAATGCAGTAGATGCAGCTATTTGGCAGTTGGGGCAGGAATCCGGTCGACGTTGATGACAAAATATAAACTTGAACGTTTCGGTTATAATTGCCTTGTACTAGTCTTGATGAATTATTTAACCCAATTTATTGAAAAGATTCTTGGTAATGTTTGAATTGTTTGTTATCGTATTGAATATTTATAGTCTGTAATAAACAAACTTGTTTTACGTTTAGCAATCTATAAAGTATACTTGTGTAATTATATACATTGTTAATATGGGTATTCAAAAAGTCAGCAAGTATTTGCAATAAGATACTAGGAATAAATTGCTTTGTATAATGGCTGAGTATTTAAGCTATAAAGAATCTTAAGTCCTTAAGTTTTAACTTATAAATTCAGTTCTATATAAGCATGCAATATATAAGAAGATATATAATTTGGTTGAAGCTACCGTCACTTTGACAACGATAGATTTGTTGACTACGTTGACTGATTATAGTATATAACTAGCCAGCAAGTATGATTTGTTCTTTGTACAAATTGTAACATACCGACTGAAAATAAAATCATTAAAAAACGACTTGATGAATGTTTTATTGACCTGTATCCTTGTAGTCCTTGTTTCAGCTTTTTTTTATAGCCAACTTATATAATATTACGCACATCAATCTGTGAGTTTAACTTTTCTTAGTTAGCAAATTTGATGTTGATTCTTTGTGAAAACTTTTATCTAATAAATGTTTGTATGAGTACCAATTTTTTTCATAAAATACAAATACTACAATCTCAAAATCTTAGTAAGTATTTAAAAGATCCTGTTGTATCAAAAAACGCATCGATATTTTGACTAATATGCGTAGATATTTCTTTTTATTACTTTCAATTAAATAACTTTTTAAATAACTCCTTTTGTATGTTGTGTCCAGTTTCGCATAAATGTGATGATTTTCAAAGTAATGTAAAGTAGAAATAGAAGTTTCACAAATCAGTGTCAATCACTTTCAGCGATAACCCCATGCTAGTAAATAAATAATTTCTGAGATGTCACGATATTGGAAAACGCAAAGAAACAAAGTTTAAGACTTGACATCTCAGAAGTCTCGGAACCACAAACCGGTTCGGTTATAATATGCATGCGATTTTCGCGTCAAAACCAACATCAGCATCAACTTTTTGCACATCAATCCCACCAAAATAACTCAAACACCGCCACCACCACCATCAGCTCGACACTTGGCTGATACGAGGCTGCTTTTGTCTCTGTCTTGCTTACAGGCTTCTACCTTGGCTACTCCGTGAGTCAGCCGACTGTAGCCGGTCTCCAAACTAATAGGAATACCTATCCTCGTTACCCGTGTCCACGTTGTGGCCACAGCTACAAGAATCACAGCGACATGCGCAAGCACTACAAGTTCCACTGCGGCAAGGCACCGCGATGGGGCTGTCCTTACTGTCCCAAAGTCTCCAAGATCTCGTCCAACATGTACGTCCACATCAGGGGTGTGCACAAGAATCAGAGTATCTACGTGGTCGATTTGTACAAGGAGAAAAATAGGACGGGAGCTGATCTTTTGTATAACACCTCCAAATAGAGGGTCCAAAGAGTGGGTGCAAGGGGTGGATGTGATATATGTATATTATATTTATGGTCTTAATAAAGGATGCGACGTTGATATTTTTTTATGCAATAAGTGGCGTTGACTCTTATTTTCTTCTTTAGTTTTTCTTTATTGTTTTTTTCATTACCTTAGCAAACAGTCATATCAATCATTCACTCAAATTAGAAACCATATATTTAACCGCTTCAAAAATTTCATATTTTTTGCAGTTTTTAAAACGGAGAACATATCTAAAGGGAAAGCTTGTCACAACAGATCAAAGAAATGAGCGTGGAAAGGAAAAGATTAAATGCATCACTAGCAAAAAAAGATTTGAATGTACCGAAGCACGTGAGAAAGTTGGTATACAAACTCTCTCCACAGCTTGCAGAACTTGTTGCTGAGTTGGAAATGACTCGTGACTGCGTATCGTCGAAGATTAACAAAATGATTCAAGAAAGAGAACTTTGTGTAAGTGGCATACAGTAATAATATATTTTTGCATTTGAAACAAACAATTTTTTTCTCTGACGGCTCTTATTTTTTTGTTTTCTAGGATCCTGTTTTCAAATAATTTACTATTTGCAGTGACGTTTAACCCTTGTTTTTGGAAAGGATGTTACATGTACTGTTCGAATCGTGACACATTATCTCATGAAGCGTATGACGCTTTTGAGAAAAGAATAATCTTTATTTTATCATTCGTAAAAATCTACAATGTGCATGAAGATTTATTCAATTTAATTTTCATGTATATAAACCACCAATGCCAAACGTTCTATTTTACGTTTAGTTTTTATTTGTTGTAGTCACTCATTGTAACGTTATTAGAAACAAAGAGTCAATTGTACCTCAACTAATTTTGCCAGGTTACGTGTATTGATAAATGTCTAAAGACTTGCACCTTCAAAATAAATTATCCATAAAGCATTGTACATAAAAACCTTATCTTAAATTTCTTTTATCAAAATGTAGTATTTCGGTTAGCTCAATGATTTATAACATTACGAAATTAATATAATATAGCATACATTCATCTGTAACACATTTTTTAAACACGTATACAGACAATGATTAAGCTATTAAGTAAACTCTACTCTAGCCTAACTAACACCAAGCAAGCAATGTTCACATCATCATCTAATCCCCCCATTTCACACACCGACTAATCTATCAACCCTGTTCTGTTCTTGCTTTCAACCTCGTCAGGATGTATCCAGATAATAACCTTCCCCCCGCAGCAGCCAAGGCAACAACGAGGGATGCGATCTACTAAACCTCGTCAATTTGCCTGTCCCAAGTGTCCAAGCATGTTCACCCATCGCAACAACTTGTACTACCACATCAAATTCGAGTGTGGACAATTGCCCAGGTTCAGCTGTCCCTACTGCGATTACAGAGCCAGACATTCGTCCAATACCAGGGCTCACGTCAAGCGCAAACATCCTGGTTTGAAGGTTTTCACGATCGACGTCTGCAAATTCGATAAGGCTCGTGAGGTGGAAGCTGAGGCAGCGAGACGATACGTGGACGAGAGGTTCGAGTTTGCGCCGTAGTGTTTGTTAAAACTAGCGAATAATTATTGTGGACATAGTGATTTAAAAAAAAAAAAAAATGAAGCGGTGAATCGTTCGTTTCTAATGGTATTAGCGAGTATAAAAAAATATCTAGCACCGATCTCAAACAAGTGCAATAGCTTTTTGCCTGAATAAGAAAAAGACAAAGAAATTGTGATTTTGTGCAATAGATTGCATCGATTTAGGGGATTATATAAAGATGATAATTTTTAAACGTAATCCGAATACTTTATAATCTTTAATATATTTATTTTGAATTTTAAACAGGGAAACCGAGTTTTCTATCAACGCCAAGTATTACGAAGTGATCAAAATAAGCTCTAAATATATACATAGTTAGTGAAATATTTTAAAATGTATATGTCGTCAACTGAAATGTGTTATAAACATCTAAATAAAAATTTTTAAGACTCTTAAATTAGTATTCTCAATGCAATGATTATACTAGACTGTAATGATTTCGTTTTAATGTAAATAATAATCTGAAGACATAAGAATCATAAAGAACTGAGCCCAGTTATAATTTTTCCTGACATGATTCCTCGTGGAGAAAGCCATATTATTTGTGTGTCAATCCTCTTCTATAATTATTTTTCGTTCTTAATCATACTAGCTAATTTGTACGAATATACAATACCATTATTTAATAGTATTTAAAATTTTCATTTTTTGTACATTTTTTTTATATGTATTCTTCAACAGGTAAGCTATTATGTGTAATGGAATTGAAGATTATTGTGTCGTAGAAGAGTGAATAACTTTTTTTGTGTTTGTCTTTATTTTACAAAATCTCAATCGAAAGATAGAAGGCTTCCATTAATTGAAAATATTTTTCGTTGTAAATTTTAATCTGTAATTGTCGATCGAATAAGTGTCAAACTAATATAAAAGCTTTGAGCCAAATAACGTTGATGTCTTCATTATACCGTCATCGCAAATCGCTTTTAGTTAATTTAGTTCAAACGTATTCGGTAAAAATAATTAAAATTTAAAATTCGTGAAGGTTTCTATATTAAACTGAATTTTTCTTAATACAAATTACAGCAATTTATCTACATTATTTATTCCAACAGGAACCTACACGAAAATTTTAAAACAATTAATTTTCCACATTGTAACAAGACCTCGCGAAAAAGATTGAGCACATACTATTTCTGTTTGCAGGTCAGACGTGCGGATATCTTCATCAGCAGCAGGAAGTTCCAAAACCTTTCGCCTGTCCCAAGTGCAACAATGTATTCACTCGCAAGAACAACCTTTACAATCACTTAAAATTCCAATGTGGCCAGATGCCTCGGTTCAACTGTCCCTATTGCGAATATAGAACAAAACATGCGTCGAATGTTCGAACGCATGTTAGGAGACTACATCCCAGTCAGGCGGTTTACGTTGTGGATATTGGATCGATGTCACATCAACAGAGAAACGCTACGTTATCGAGAACGTTTGATACTAGTTGAGGCACATTATTTATTTGAAAATGGGATAATAATGCGCAGAAACAATTATTCTCTTTTTTTATTTCTTACCAAAAATCGAAAAGTATTTTGAAATTTGACAGTATAACAACTTTTTGTTTGAAATGTTACTTAATTTTTTTTAGATTGCTAAGAAAGTTGATGATACTTATATAACAATAATTATAGTTCCTAGAGATTTTTTTTTATAGAAAGATGAAATATATTTATAGAACGATTTTTTATAGAATGATGAAAATGTTTATAGAACATTACAATCAATATAGAAGTAGTAATAACAGTTTTAGGATATAACTTACAATATATATGCGATAAAATATTACAATGTAATGTTATAGTATTTTTTCATATACAAGGCGGTAAATCGCCGTTTGTTAAATAGCTCTAGTTATGATATCAATATCCATTCCAAGAAACAACGAATATTGCTGTGCTTACTAGCTTAAGTATATGCAGACGTTAAATTTTTATTTGAAAAGGCTTTTACCAAAATAATTGTACAAATATTATTTCTCACACTGTGAAAAAATCTATTTTAGATACTTTATACTGAAATAAAAGTCAACTGCAAGTATATATATTACAGAATAAAGATTTACGCAGGTTTACAACATATGAATTTGATTATTTTTAGTTGTGTCTGTCTGGTAGAACCAAAATCACACGTACTCTGCACCATCATCATAGAGATAGTTTACTCACGCACTTATTCATCATGTAGGCTCGTAAATTTTCTTCCACAATTAACTCGTAAGTATAAATAATTGTTTGTGTGTTCAGTCCACGCTGAGCCTTATTTTCGATCACGCTAAAATTCGCTGCAAACAGTTTTCTTCTTTTGTGCAATTGCCCAGATACAATGCATCAATATTCAATCCTCAACCTAAAGCTTCGTAAATATTCGTCTGTCAACAGATTTATATCGACGCCGAAAAATTGTCCACAATTTGAATCTACTACGACGCAAGAGGTCGCGCAATGTGAACCGACGTTACGCCTGTCCCAACTGTCCCAGTTACTTCGCTTGGGAGTACACATTGCGACGACATTTACGTAACGAATGTGGCCGTGAGCCGAGATTCAGTTGTCCGTATTGTCCTTATCGAGGCAAGTGGAAGGCCAACGTGATAAGACATGTTAAAAAGAAACATAAGAACAGCCACGTGTATGTGCTATCCGGGGTAGGGGATGGAATATTGGAAGCGGAGGAAGATATTGATTGATCATCGATTAACACTGATAGTGTATCATTTTATTGTGTAATAAAGTCTTTGCCTTCCTTACCGACATTAATTTTCGTTCTTTTTCGTTTGTAACCTTACGAAAATGTTCTTAAGTTATACCACCATCTCATCGAATGCATGCAACTATTATTATTTTACCACCTTTTTATATTTTCCAAACCGACTTTAGTTTCGACCCTAGCTACAATGAAATTTTTTTTTATTAATCTGTTGAAGATATGCCGACTCCCCGAAGCCGACGTCGATTTCGTCCACTGACTCCTAAGAAGGTTTTAAGAAGGCTGATAAGGATTATGTACGATTCTCCGACTGAAGATTCTGATACAGAATCGCCTGACTTCATAAGACCATCGACATCGGCGTTGTCTAATCGCGTTCGAATGCGCGGCCGAAAAACGTGCAGTGGATTCGCCCCTAAAAACACTAATTAAGTTTAACAGTTTGTTTACTACGTTTTTATGAAAAGAAGAATATGTTCAAAAATTTTTTTTTACAGATATCACTGAGAACTCAGTGCCATTTTTTTTCATTTTATAAAATCAATCTAAAAGTGTACAATTTTTTATTTTCATAATACAGATCGTATTAATTTTTGTACACATGAGTTTTCATTCGTAAATCCTCTGAGAATCCTCGTTCCTGGTATCCAGATCGACCTGTGTTTGAAAAATTCTCTTATTATGCATGCAAAACAAAAATTCAACTATTCATAATTTTTCCTTTAAAAACCTGTTTTCTCCCACTAAATTTATTATTTATAAATTGTCGACTATAATTTGTGTAATAAAATACATTGATGAAGCAGAGAAAAAAAAATTTTGTCATTTCAGATATCGATGAAAAGAAGGTACATATCGAATACGTCGCTGCCTTTCTACCAACGCTGACACCCATGGAGAAAGTACCCGTAGATGAACTGGGCGAGAATCATCAAGTGGAGCGAAAAGAGATAAAAAAGAGAAGAATAGGTGCGTATCAGTATCAGATTTCGATCTTTCATAATTTATGTATTATGTATAACAAATTTTTATTGTTTCAGTCCGACGTAAAAAGAGCCGCAGAACGACAACGATACCGTCAAAGCTAAGAAGTTACTGCATCAATGAGGCTATCACCGACTTAAGAAAGAGTAAGTTTGACCCTTCGTGCAATTACTTTCAGTAAATCTAAAACTACAAACCTTAATTTCTTGACCATCACAGAACTGAAAGTCGAAAATCAAAGCAGTAGCAAATCTCTAATCAATCCGCTGACCAATCGTCCTATCCGTCGATCTCAATTGCAACCTAACGTCGAGGTCAAACCTGATCCCGAGAAAAGGCCACGAGGAAGACCAAGGTCAACGTCTACGAAACTCAAAATGAAATCTAAACTCAAGTTGAAGAAAGTCAAATCCGACGTCGAGGATGAAGCCGAGCTAAAAGTAAAAAAGCCCATTAAGAAACACAATTACAACAGCTACGAAGAGTATCACAGACCTCGTCGATCATATCCTGGCCAGAAACTCCCATGTCCAACCTCAGGCTGCGACCGTATCTTCTTGTTGCGACACAGTTTGCTCCGTCACCTTGCCTATGAGTGCAACATAACTCCGCCTTTCAAATGCGGATTATGTTATAAATTGAGATCCCATTACGTTTCGAGCATTCACAAGCACACCAAGAAAGTGCACCAGGGAATAGAGCCAAAGGTGATGGAGCTCCAGAATGATAAGTTCGTCGAGTTGGAAAAGGGCTACGATCAGAAGTTTACTTTGAATATTTTGAGGGAGTTGATCGCAAAACGCAAACCAGAATTATTCATCAGCGAAAAGTTTTGCGGGTATCTACTTAGAGCTCGTTAATCGCTCTGTCTTTTTTTTGTATTCGTTTTATTATTATGATAGCTTTACGAATCACACCAAAAAATGTTCTTTTTTATAGCTATTTTTTTTTTGTTGGACACATACGTTTTGTAAAGATGAACTTTAATAAATCATTTATTTCGCTAAACCTTTTATTCACTGCATTATACTGTCCTTGAAATAATTAACCCTTTTTAACACTTAATTTGCTACGAATTTCATGACTAATTTTAATACAATTATATCTCCATTCTTCGAATACTCGTGAAAAATATCAAAGTCGGCGTGCAGTTCAGAGGTTTGTTTAGTAACACTATCAACATGTACAAACGTCACACAATAATAATAAGTCCTTTATATGCCAGCGATTTTTCAAGACTCTACTTAATAACCCAACTCCAATAATCCAGCGCTAACAGAAAATCCCAATTTTATTCATAAAAACCACAAAGAGTAAACGAAAGTCTGTATTTGTTCCAGTGGTCCCAACCGGCGTGTACAGCCGTCAGCATGCCGGCTATCCCTGTCCACGTTGTCCCTCCTTCTTCGAGTGGCACCACAACCTCGTGGCCCACCTGCGACACTACTGCGGTAAAAAGCCGCGCTACAAGTGTCCTTATTGCAACTATCTAAGCAAGATCAAAACCCACGTGCGTAGACACATTAAGAAACTGCACCGCGGCAGCGACATCTTCTTCTTCGACCTTGAGGACAAGGTTACGCCGAAGGGAAAGATCTATTAAAGAGAGTCTACATGAGCGAGGCGTTTCTCCTTTTTTTCATCGTGAGTGAACATTAAAATACGTGATGGGTTGATGCTGTGTCTTACTAACAAAAATATCGTTTTTATTTTCAGTTTGTACAACGCCGGAGCTTACGACGTGATGCAACCGAAGAAATCCTTACTTCACCAAAGAAGAGATACAGATTCTTGTTTATGCAAGCGTTGCCTTGTTATGCGTAAAGATGAAATATGTGCAAATAATAAAATATATATTATCAAACAATTATTGTTGAAATAATAAAATCAATTAAATTTTCAAATAACATGAAACGTTTTTGTAAATTCTCATTTTCATTTCAACAACATGCCTTGCAGTCTTATCTCTCATCATGACATGTGCATGAACATTGTGGTGGATCCTTATTCAGTTCTCCATCAGATCATAGCCAGCTTTTGCTTTTTTTCATTTTTTTTTTTTGCTTTCGAACTTCAACCTCGAATCTTTACACTATGTTACAGTGCCATCTGCGGACATCAAACCTCCTAGTAGTCAGGATGATCCAAACATCGAAATAGTAAAGCAGGAAGAGTTGGAACCGGAAATCGACGTACTCAATTTCGACGACGACGTTCCCAACACCTTTACAATAGCAGATACCAGAGTCACTTTTTCTCAACCCGCAGAGGCTCCTTCTCATAAACCTCCAGAAGTCCCTTTTTCTGAACCCGTAGAAGTCCCTTTTACTGAATCCGTAGAAGTCCTTTCCCCAAAACTTGGGCAATTTTCTTTTTCCGAACCAAAAGAAGTTCCTTCCCCTGAAAATATAAAAAAGTCTCAACTCAAGCTCTGCAAACCTGTCTCTGTAAATCTGGAGCGTGAGAGCGACTCCTTACTGGGCTGGTTGACGGTTATCAAACCTGAACATCTTCACCCAAAGACCACCTACAAATGCAATAACTGTTCCAAGATCTTCCAAGCGAAACTTCATCTTCGACGTCACCTACGATACTGCGCCAGGTATTACAACTACCGCTGTCCACACTGCGATTACCATCAGCTGAAGTTTTCCAAGGATCTTAGGGATCACGTAAAGAAGCATCACCGAAATCTAAAGCGGTTTTGTAGGGTTAGCTTTGAAAGCTCGACCAACACTACTAGCGATATCAAGCATAAAAAAAGATCCCCCGAGCCTGGAAGAATACTTTGTCCTCATTGTCCCGCGAGTTTCATGCAGGAAAAAAGACTCAAAGCACATTTTAAAACGGAGTGCAGGACAAGAGTTGCATGCCTCTGGTGTAGTAAGGTTCATAACTCAATGTCTAGTTTGTCCCAACACTGTGAGGACGCACATCAGCGGATAATTTAAGAAGAAAATTCTTAGAAAACTATTTTTTGTTTATTGGTTTATTTCCAGTTTTTCAATCATGTTGAAATTGATATTTTTGTTTGATGTATGCTTATTATGATAAAATCGTGAACGAACCGATTTTTTCCGATGGAGAAAAGCGCTTGATAAGGAGATTTCGAGAGCATAACTTTTTAAATGATTGCAAACTGATATTTTTTTATACGTTCTTACCTTACTTATAGTAGTAATCTACCACATTTTAATTTTTTTTTTCATAAAGACTTGTCTACCTACATATATATATTTTTTTTCTATGACTATTTTTAAGACGCATCTTGAAAAAAATGTGCAAAATCGAACTCTTTTGTTTTTATTTTTATAACGAAGCTACCGATAGGAATTTATTATTTTACGTTCATTTTGTCTAGTTTGATCTAGTTACAAAAGTTGATCATCGGTATTTATAAGTATATTTTGTATCTCAACAATAAAGAAACCAAATACATTTTATAATGTAAAAAAAAATCATTGACATTTGTATTATCCACAATCACAAGATCCACTAGGTAGTAAACTCTATGCATGCCAAATCTTATTTAAAGCTACCTGGGTCACTTATCTGGGTTATTTAATCAAGAATCGAACGAGAGTTCGAAACAACGTGCGAAACTGTTTGATCAGCGAGTTCTTTTTCTAACAAACCATTTCGTTACTTTCTGTTTCAGTGACCATCAAATTCGTGGAAGTTATGATAGGAGAAGAGATAATACTAAATCCCATAGAAAAGCCTTCGGAAGTTAATTCAAAGTCGAAAAGCAATAACAATGCATTCCCGTGCAACAAGTGTTCAAAAAATTTTGGGACCAGAGGAAATTTGATGCGCCATCGAAAGTATTATTGCAAGGGAGAAGAAGGAAATCCTTTGTTTTGATAAACTATACAATATTTGTAAATACATTCATTCACTTTTATAAGACGCAGATGTAAATCGTTAAAAAATTGACTATATACATTTATTGAAATTCAAATGTTGTAATGTCTTGAAAAGCGAATTTAACAAATACACGTGTTAGTTGTCTTTCTACATAAACCAGTAACTTTCTTTTCTGTAATTAGTTCTGTCTATTCCTTGGCATCCTGTATACGTTTATCCCTTGGTATTCTAATGACTTAACCGCACTGATAACTTACATATTTTCAACAAACTATTGTTTTCCACCTTTACCAACGGGAACACCTCCACTTCTTTTTGTTGCAGACGCTGCCAGTGCCTCCAAAGAAAGTGAGAACGAGGTTGAAGTAGACG
>UCQR01009955.1:15873-29534 GCA_900474235.1 Cecidostiba semifascia | reverse complement strand
GTGTGTGTGTGTGTAGGGATTTCGGTTCGCTGAACTTTGATGACTTTATGTTTTTTTCCCTCCCGGGCGCTAACTTTTCCATTTAGATTGATTAATTCTTCCCCCCCCCCCTCTGCGGGCTGCTTCTTGATGGAATTTGGCTCTATATACTATAAAAAGTTTTCTAATGGCATGATTTTTCGAATTTGTTCTCTGTGTGAAAAAGTGGGTGTATTATGTATTATAGCGGAAAACGTACACGTCGTTGTTGCGTAACGGAATCGATGGGTATCCTGAAATACCGATAGAGAGAGAGATTAGATATATACACGAATGTATATTATACGCACTTGAAAAACTTGCGCAATCATTTCCTGATTGTTTCGATCGTATATATGTGTGCTCCTCATTAACCGATCGTAATCGAATGAGAGCAACGAGGAATTACCGCCGGTTAATATCGCACAGACTACAATTAATATAGCACTATACCTGCAGCTATATGTTCGTTATAGATTGTAGTTTTAGCTGCAATCCAGAAATTTTCCACAACACACTCAACGTGAAAATTTTTGCGGCATTGTTACATAGCTATATATGTATATACGGAGAACCTCGACCGCTCTCGCGGCTGCACGCAATTGTGGTTCAGATTCATTCATTCTTCGCGTTCTCTCTGTGCCTTATACAAAATACGTCGCTCGCAGACTGTATATAAGTAATCGTTTATTTCACACTATATATAAGCGAAGTTCATCACGAGGACATAATCTCAGCCTCAGCTTATAATGTACACCGATAAAAATCGATCGTCCACAAAAATAATACACGTCGTCCTCTCTCCCTCTCTCTCTCGAAACATCATTATCAAAGACTTTCGATTACCAGCACGTGCCTCTCCTCCTCCTCGTCGTCGTCGTTGCTCTCACACGACTCTTCCGAGAGACGCTATATACACTGCTGCTGTTATTGCAGCCGCGTCTACGCGGAAAGAAGGATTTTCCGGGATGACGTTGCCATGGGTACGTCGCTGGAATAGGTTCCTCCTCGATTTTTCACACTTGCCGTACGTTCTCTCTCTCTCTCTTTGCCTCCTTTTCCGATGCAGCCGCCTTCTGTATATATATATATATATATACATGGAATCTTCGGTGCGGGAGGTCGGACAGGTGTGCGAGCGACGTGTTTTCGAGATTGCGGTTAGATTATGTATAAAAGACTCGATTGGATTTTTTTTTTCTATAAATACCGTTTTAGAATCAACAATATCACAAACTCATCTGATGAAGAGCCCAAAGTTCACAAATCTATATAGAAACAATAACGGAAAAGTTCGTTATAAACGCGCTGTATATATATGTCATGCTGAGAATAAGCTGAGAAGACGGCAGAGAGACTCGCAAAGTTATAACGCGTAGATATAATAAGAGTATCGTATTTCTCGTCGTTAATAGGAGAAACGCGCTGATGTTCTCCCGTGTCTCTGCGGCAGTATATCTAACAACGAAATTTTCACTCTCCAATTTCCAAAATCTCTCGTCATCATCGCGCATATATAAACGCGCGACAAGTTTAGCGGCAGTGAACTTCCAAAGCCACACCTACAACTTTATATACATACTGCACTCGCCTATATGTATATATGTATGTCAAACTCGAAAATTAGTTGCCACGAATTTTCATCAAGTTTCATCCTGCGGAGATTCAACCAATTTCAATTTTCAACGTCGAAAGCGAGTGTGTGTGTGTGTATATAAAACAGAAGCTTATTCTTCTTCTTCTTTTTTTTCATTTAACACGCCACATGCTACCTCCCGAAAATCGTTTTGTTTGTCGTCTCTTTTTCGACGCGCCCGGATAGTCCGTTCGTTATATACGAGAGATTTTTGCTGATGCTTTTTTTTGTACTTTTATCTCACGTGTGTACGTACACGTGCTGCCGGAGTTGAGAGAGCACACGCGCTCTCGATCCGACCGTTACTTTTTTTTTATGTCTTCTAAAAGTACGTGTACGTTTCGCGACGATCGAGAGAGAGAGAGAAAAAAAGGGGAGCGATGAGAGACTCGTCGTCGCGTGAGTCCTTATGGCGAATTAACGCTCGAGAGATGTATGAATTGTTGATGTTCTGTTAGGCGAGGCTTTTTGAGAGGATTCGCGCCCTTTCTTTTTTTTCTTTTTTCCCTTTATTCGAGCTCAAAGCTTTGAAGTCTGTACTAATGAATTTTATCTTGTTTCGAAGATTAGGCGGTCAAGGGACAGTATACATATACATTTTCGAAAAGCCCGAATCTGTATGTAGATTCAAATCGAGCTTCGTGTATTTTTCAAGACTATATACTTTGTCTGCAACCCTGTTTCTTTGTAGTAGGAGAGTAACTGTTAACCTGACGATCATTATAAATAGACACGACGTTACTCCAAGACACAACGTCATCTCTGATCGATTTTTAGCTAAGCAGAGAGGCTCTACACACTGATATAGTGGAGCGTGGAAATCTTTACACTTTCATCATAACGATCAGTCTATAGCTGCTTGTAGAATTGCGCTTCATGAGAAGCAGGTCTCTCATCCCTAGTATTAGTATGTATATACTATGTTTTCGAAACTTTTTACGGTGCAGCGGGTATAGTTAGCGCGATTTAATTAAATAATCGTGATTTCGTGATTCTAATAAAAGCTCGCGCGGTGATGATGCTTCTGAACGAGCCGAGTTGAGTAGCATGATGTATAGTGTGTTTTTAAACTAAACAAAGATCTCTGATATACAAAAGGCGTGTGATATTTAACGAGCCGATTGTTCATTGTTATTCAAATACCTACACATTAACCGGGGAATGCTTGAAGTGATGAAGCTCGCGATATAGTATGTTATGCTTGGATAAGTCGAGTTTGTTAATGAAAACGACACGTATTATGCATATCGTTCTTATTCTCGAATCTCGTACCCATACATTATTTATCAGCTGTTTTATACGTACAGGTTTCTTTTTTCATTGCACACTTTTTCTTTATATCACAGCAAATAACCGATACTCGCAACTGATGCATTAAAACGCAGTAGCAACAGTTTTACGATCGGTATTTCCTATAAATATTTCAATCGAGTATAGTCTTGAGCAAGAGATTTTTTTCTCACTATACATATATATACCTGACGCATATATATATATATTCGACCAATTTATTCATCGCCGAGATGTGTCGCGACATTACAAAAAATTCAAAGAAACACTTTCGTTCTCGCGTTAATCCTTGACGCCGAAAAAAAAGAAGAATAAAAGGCAAATATAATAAACGCCCGCGCGCGGGCGAATGAATTAACAACAGAAACCGGCCTTCCTAACACGAGGACCAGGAAAACTCTCAGATGGCTCCGCAACGAAAACAACAAGAGCAACACTGGCGTATATTTTAAACAAACTATAGCGTACGTATAACCTTCCGCCCACATTCCCATGTGCATCGAAACAATGACGAATCCTTCCCAGGCGAGCATCACACACACACACACACACACACACTATACGTATACACTCCAGGATGTGGTTATATACCCCGCGCGACTACTCACTTGGCTGCATATGATGCGACCCGGCGTTAATTCTCGAAATTCTTCCTCCTCTTCCTTGTATACACAGACACACACACACACGTACACCAGCCGGAAAACTTGAGCTTATACGACTTCTGTATGACTCACTGCAGTCAACAGCGATGTATAATACACACTTAATTGCGTCTCCCGCGTCTCACAGAGTCTTCTCTCTCTCCGGTCTATCGACGCTGCAGCATCGCGTTTATATTATACACTCCTCTCTCTCCTGCCGGTCACCAACGAGTGTATTACTTTATATACTCGTCGTCCACTTTATACAATATAGCGCACAATACACATCAGAAACACGCGCTGCGATAATGTAATCGCGCAGAGCGATATAACGAGCGATTATAATTGGTAAAATAACGAGTATAGAGGGGAAACACACTTCGCGGCGTCTCTTGAGGCATATATGCACGATTAAAAGACGACGCGCTCGCGATCGAGGATCGTCGAAGACTCTCGCGGAGACGACGCGGCGCAACACCGCCGCCGCCACAGCCGCTGAGTTGAAAGGCCCGTGAGAAAGTGGAGGGGATGAGCGTGTAGCCGTGAGGCCCCTTTAACGCTGATGTGTATACGGTATACGGGGGACCGCACCTGTGTGTGAATAGACGGGATTTCTCGAATACTGGCGGATCGGTATGCGATCGGTGAACTTAATTTTTTTAAAGTACATAAGCGTCGTTCTTCGATTTGAATTTTCTTTTTTGTGTATATAGAAGAGGTAAAAGGAAGAAGAAGAGGCTGGAGGCGAGTTGTTATCAAAAGATCGGTAATTCGAGCATCAGAGCAAGCGGAACATCAAAGGCAATATTAAACTCTTTAAACGCTTTCAAACGTCTTAATGTCGCGGAAACGACACGATATTCTAATGAAATCCCGTAAAAGGGTCCCATTCAGCTAGCAGCGTATAAGGGGCATCGACCGCTACCAAGAGAAACGGAGATAGAGAGTATTATACTTCACCATGTCGGAGAGAAAGAACGCTAGACTTGGTGGGAAGGGAGAGAAAGAGAGACCGGTCCCAGGATCGTACGAAGATTTGTACCGAGCGCGACTTTTCAATTATACACGGGCGAATCGATGTTATATAGTCAAAACATCTTATTGCTCTCGTGTTCGACCGTAAATCCTGTTGCGTCATTTCACTCGATTTTCCACCGATGAATCTTCTTGTATATATACGTACAGTGTGTACTTCTCATGTAAAGAGGAAAAAAAAAAATAGAAATCTTTGCCATGTAGCACACATCGGCCTGTTTAACGTCGTTCAGATCCTCTTCGAAATAAAGGGACTACTATAATGCAGCGCTGTGTCTGTGGGCCTTACATAAGGCAACGGTGTAAAAACACGTATATCTATACAGAGAGGAATTCGCCTCGTGTAAATTGTGCGCATTACGTGAACGCGCCTCGGTCTATGAACATTTTTTTTTTTTTCAGCCCGGGCATTAGCTTCTTTTTTGTGTATGTAATATACCTTAAGCTTTATAATCGACAGGTGAATGCGGCTAGACGTGATTTATATATCGTGGGCACACGATTCCTTATTATACCGGCTCTCTCTCTCTCTCTCTCTCCGACTGTTATTCAATGCTTTGTACTCCGGGCTGCGCTGTGTGTAATAAATTTTGAGGCTAATAACTTGATTTCTGATGTCATTAACCTTTGGAGAGAAACTTTTTGTTTTATTTTCTGTTATTCATTGCTCGATTAATTATAGTGTCTTTGAATATTAATTGCATATATATATAGGTTCGTATCATCGCGATGAGGAGAAAGTTTATTAAAATTCTCCAGAATATTATAGTCTCAGAGAGCTGTATAATTCGAAAGTGTGTGGAAAAGTGCATATCGCGAAAGTGTTTTTAATGCCGATGTAGAGAGGGATATATTGAATATATCAAACATCCCGACAATCAGACACGTTCGAATGGATGCTGCATATATAAGAAGTTTTAACGATAGCGATGTATAACCTCGAGGAAAAATTGGCTTATTTCTCCTTGCACAATAATAAAAGTAGAAATATCGAGTCGGCTACTATATAGCCCACAGTGTCTTCTATATATATATATATACAATCGTAATTGATCGAAAGCGTTCGACTAGCGCACACGAGAAGCGCGCGTCCCTTGACTGTAAAAGTATCATTACGATTTCTTGAGCAACTTGATGCGATATATATATTGGTGTATACACTTTCTGTGTAGTATATACACCCATCGACATTACGAGGAGGATCTATTTTGTAACCGATATACTCGCATAGATACATCGTGTGCTTACGTACTGCTGAATTAGACGAGCACGCTATCATTATATATCCTCTCTGCTATATTATTCATGTCTATACATTATAATTTTGAAAAATCAGCTGTCGGTATACATTTTACGCACGCATTAAACGAATTCCTCTACCATCAAGCTCATATCACACCCTTCGATCGATCAAACAAACAAACGATTCCCGCAAACTTGAAAAAAAAGACCCATCAGACGCAGTCTCGCAGTCGCTGAAACGTTTTCGCGCCATCATATAAGTGAGAGCATCAGTGCTCCGCTTCTCTCTCACTTCTCGTCCATCTCTTTGGAAACAAGGCCGGAGAGTGAAGCTCTCGATCAAGTGCAGCGCGCCGAATGAAACTGCCGAGCGAGATATTCTGGAATCCCACGATCGCGTATATAGGATACATACATACATACATACATACATACATACATACATACATGCGAGTTGCTCGATTGGCTCCGCACCCCTTTGACCGGAGCTTTGAGAGTTTATAACCGCTGATGCACGATGCTGATGAGATGTAGAGCGTTTACGTTGTTAATGCGCGATGTGTGTGTTTAGAAAGGTGGGATGTAGACTTTTCGAAACGATTAATACGAGGACTGTTAGACAGGAAGTTGTTGGAAGCAGTTTTGTTGCTTTTTACCTCTCTCTCTCTCTCTCTCTCTCTCTCTCTCTCTCTCTCTCTCTCTCTCTCTCTCTCTCTCTCTCTCTCGATGTATATAGTTTAATACCAAGAGAGAGTATAAAAGAAAATATACTATATCTCGGGGATAAAAGCGCGTCCTTGTAGGAGATGAAATAAAAATCATTTCGAGGTCGAGAGCGAATTCTCTTACATCGTGTCTCGAGGACTTTGGAGTGATCCTTCGATGTAAAAGTTTTATACGCCCGGCAATTCGACGGGAAAGGTGGCTATAAGTATATATACAAGCGTGCAGCTTGAGCATAGGTGGGGGATAAAGTTTATTACGTGTATGTGTGTGCTTATGAACTTAATTGCTGCAGAAGAGATAGCGAGAACGTGCTGTATAATTGCGATCGAAAAATTTATCAAAATTGATTGAGAAAGTCATCGATGCTTCGAGTGTTTTCTTATATGGATTATTTCAGAGCTCTTGGCCTCGAAAAAATCTTGTAGCTGAAAAATATTCCCATTCACGCTTGAGTAGCTATTTCCTGCACGATCATATGGTATCTCGAATATCACTTTAATTATATATCGATTTATAAAAATCGATATTGCCTATAATATAATCTCAAGCATCAACCGATGAGCAGGAAGCTGAATCTTGCAAAGTAATGCTGTTTTTTTTTATGAATGGCGCAATCATCAGGTCACTACACCGAATGCAAGTCTCGACAACGATTTATTATATAACCTTATAATATACGATACCAAAGCTCAAATTGACGTATATACACTGATTCTCGATTCCGATGATGAACAGCTAGATCGATTGTGTCTGCTTAATAAACCGAAAGCGTCGGATTAACGCTCTTGAGAATATCCCACGACTGAGCACATAATATAAACTTTTGCATGTGCGTTACACATCGCAAAGTCAGCCGCACACAGCAAAAAAAAAAGAAGTCATCAGCAGTAAGCTCTCTATATACATGTATACCCGAGTTTCCACGCGCTCGACTCCTAAAACACTCGCTCGACTCGCTCGTGCAAGAAACGGCGATCACGCATAGAGAGAGAGAGTGTCTATACGGTATGTATATGTATGGAGAGACAGTGAGCTCGCAGGTGCCAAGGTAAAACACGAGAGGAAAACGTGAAATTCCAAGGTGAGGCGGCACGGTGGCGTTTAAACGCGGAATTGTCGCCCCGACAGGCTCTCACTCGAGCGGTAAGTGTATAAATATATAGTTCCGCAACGAGACAACGCACTTTGCCGTATAGTCTCGCTTGAATAATAATTGCAAGGCTTGGATGACTTTCCATATCCGCGATTTTTTCTTTTTTCCGAGAGTCGATTCGATCGCTATTTATACTTCCTGATGATTATATGACACACCAAAAAAGACACTTTTTATTTTATCTATTTTTTTTTTCAACGCTTTTAAATCCTCAACGTATTTCGTGTGTACATCAGAAAGAGAACACTCCATCCGGCTCCTCCTCGTTACAACTTCATTTATTTCTCCCTTTGTGTGTATGTGTATATACGAGCAGACACAACCTGCTCTCTCGTGTCGTTCCTTCTCTCTCTCTCGTGAAACGTGCGCGACTGCTTTCCATTGCAGTAGCAGCCGCGAAACGAGACGGCCTTTCTCCTCGCTCTATACTATACTGATGCCAGTCTCTGCAACCTGACCTTTCTGCAAAGTCGACGCGCGCTGCGCGGCACTATTACCCTTTTTAGGGAGAGACTTCGTTAGGGGGGCAAAAAGCACCGCGAGCCCGGAAGAGAGAGAGAGAGAGAGACGTCCGGAACCGTGTCACGGTTTCAATGCTACATTGAATCCTCGCTCTCTTATTGCGACCACGAGAGCGAAGAGCCAGCTTTATATATATATGTTGTGAAGAGCGAAATAGTAATAACGTCGAGAGCCCGGCTTTTTGCGGATTTTCATTAGGAGGAGTACACTCTTCACGTTTAATATATTTCCAAGGTTGCGATCGAGTGATTTTATATATATGTATCTGACTTATTGTGCGCGAGCTTGTCGTTTATCGAATAGAAGATAAGTGTATTTGCGAGTGTGGGACTCGAGATGAGAGAGCGAATTTTAATATACGAATTTTCAAGAAAGCTACCATTTTTGAGGTATTAAGAAACGTGTTTATAACCTCCTTTTTTTCAAACTTCCTCGGGCGTCGGAGTGCATACACATATATACTCGCCCGGCTGCACTTCAGGATATTAAAATTCAAAATTAGACATCTGCAGCCCGAGGAGAGAAAGAGAGACTGTAAATAAAATAAAATCTCGTCGCGGTGATATACGGGATGTATATACTTGACGCTTTTAAAGGACGAAGATAAAACCGAGCCGAGAGTATATACAATCTCGATACTATACTCGAATTCCAAGACGATAATTACTTTGCTGATAAAAATTGCGAGTAACAATATAGAAGTGTATTATATCGCAATTGGAAAATTGCTGAGTTCGCGTTGCATCTTTTTTTTTTTTTTTTTTTTTTGTTGTTGTGTATTTCTTTGATCGATCGTCGTCCGATTTATTTTTACGAGGAAGAGATAAGATTCTGCTGAAAAAAGCTTTCACAAGAAGGATACAGATTATGAGATAAAGCGTGCGCGCCGCGTGAAATCCTCAAGTGAATAATCGTTGACATAAATTATTCTTGGAATATTCAATTGACCCATTGATTTCCAGAATCATATACATACGCATTAAAGTATAATCCCTCGAAGATAAAAGATTAATCATACACGCAGTATAATCGTCCTCCATATCATATTATCAATATTATAGCAACAAGTGTCGTGGAATTTCCTCATGTACAGCTCCCCCTTAAAACCGATTCACCACACAGGTTACAATTTATTTCACTCTTAAATTCCAAAGCAAACAAAACTCCCGCACGCGAGCGGGCTTAATCAACCTTACGCTTTTTCAAATTTCCCGCGCGCGCGCGCGCGCGCAAGCTCTCGGCCAAAAGTTATCGCGGCAGATTGTACGTGGAGTCGCGCGCTGATTACATGAATGTTGAAAGGCTGCGAATAAAATTCTATTCGCCGCTGCTGCAGCCAGCTGAGAGATGCAAGCAGGTGGAAAAATTTTTAATTTCACAGAAACATTTTCTGCGGCTGTCCCTCGAGAGAAAGAGAGAACTTGAGCGCCGCCGCATTAAAAACAAAAAAAAAAGAAAGAGCCAGCGCATAAAGCAAGGTAAATAACGAGAGATTAAAAATTCCGCGGAACCGTCGTCGCGCGTCGTTTATATTAGTGCCCGTCTCACACAGTATATATGTGTTATAAGCGCGTCGAGAGTAGCTGGAACACATTAGTAACGGGAATATTATAAGTTTTGAGGCAAATCTGCGAGTTTATAATATGCGTACGAGGAATAAGATATATGTTAATTTGGCTTCGCGACATGCGCTAATGTGGGAACGCGAGTTTGCACTTGGTTAAATATTCATCAGACACGCGGCGCGCGGATTGCATTTTGTTGACGTTTTTGCTGATGGTTTCGCGGCGTTTCTTTATTTTTTAATGAATTCGCATCCGAGAATTTGTGATGATGCGCGGTTGTAAAATTTACAGTGTATATGCAAACCATGTGTAGCTGTTATTTTATTCCCAATATATACTCTGCTATACTGATGCATAATATATAAAATAAAGTCTAGGTATTAAATGATTGCAATGCATATCGATTTTCTTCATATAATATAATGAATATATGTGATTCGAAGCGATTCATCTCCGGTAACCCGCTGACCCACAATCTCTAAATAAATCATTAATTAAACATCTACTATATATTAAATGATCGTACTAGCTTATTCCAATAACACTCTCTAATCACATTACAAAAGCTGTTACAATAATCCCAAAGATGAAATATCCCTCTTTTCACCCCGTCGCATATTATCATAAAACACTGCCTATAATAGACAACAAGACACACACGCACATCACGCTTCTATAATAAATAACGTATATCCCCATCAATCTCGATGTCCAGCTACAAAGGCTCATATACTTTCCCCAAATCATAAAAGAAGCGCCGACTCCTTTTATCGCGAAAACCCCAAACACACACATACACCTTTTCGCAAAAGAAAGTATCGCAGAAAATAGCCCGTATATACACCTCGCGTATTCACCGGGGACAGCTTCGAGGGGGGGTATACCCTATATATACATATATACAAACGCACACACGACTCACGTATGGGCCTATACCGTTCACTCGCTCGTTTTATTACTCTACGGGCCGGCCAGGCGTATTTATTATTCCCGCGTTGCTGCCGGCTTCCCTTCTCTTTTGCCAACGCCGTTGATGCTGGCTTTCGTTATATTGTGTGCCCCGCCGTTGTCGACGCTGTGAACGGGATATTTTGCCTCGCCCTGTATTCGACTTCGATGTGTGTGTGTGTGTGTGTGTGTGTGTGTGTGTGTATAAAGCAGGAGTGAAGGAGGTTTTGGGCTGACTTTTCCCATCACGTCGATTATCACGTGATAAATTACGAGAGGGCTTTTTTTTCTGGACGTCGAATATTGCCTGGGAAGAGTTTTAGTTGCGGGCTCGACTTTATAGCGCGATTGTTTTACGTTTTGTGTACGAATTGCGGGAGGGATTATATATGAATATTCGATTGCAGACGGATTTTAATTGGACGTTGTTTTCGACCGAGTTTTCTGGGCTACTATGCACTCGATTGAATTCGGAATCGTTGAAATTCTACACGAGAATGTCTCCAATATTCGCTTGTCCCAAATTTTCGATGAACCTTTCTTTAATGGCTGGAAAAGTGGCTATATTCCAAGCTCTCGCTTTTCTAATTTTACCTACTCCCATCATATGTATGAACAGTCGCGCGAAAGTGCGCTCTTTTATACAAGGTTTTGCAATTTCAAGCCGCGGCGTGCAGGCTCTGGTTTAGTTTCATTGACCGAGATGATAAGTTCGTTTCGTTTTCCGAACGTAAATGATGCGATCATGTTATTACTGTTTTCTTAGCGCGCAGAGGCAAATTTCTCACAGTGTGTTTTTCGAGACGTATTATTATGGAGTCTGTTTGGATTGTGGAAATATAATCACGTATGCATAAAAGATATACTCGAAACGATTATTTTGCTGACTCTCCTTGTAATAGCTTATTATATTTAATAGTTTTGTGCTTTATTAGTATCGGTCGGGCAAACCTCGCGATGATAATTGTATAAGTGTACGATTATACATGAGAGGAATAATTAAGGTATGAATTTATTGTAAAAGTTATTATATGCATTCGTATATTTTCAGAACGTATAATTTTTTCCTCAGATTTTATCCGATTCAATATTTGTATTTTATCCGCGGATTATTAAGCACAATAATTAATTAAAAACGATAATTATTGAAACTCGTTACTGCAATAATCAACATGTTTATTCAGTAGTGAATGTTAAAAGCATTGATATCCAATTTCTATATATATACACATTTATATACAATTCTTCTTATTAGCAAAAATCAACTCGATAACGCACAATGTTTATACATCCGGAAAGCTTTTTGCGAAAGCACATTTATCGGAAGATAATTTATTCGAAGCCCCACACATGTACACATGCAAATACACAGACGCACTATTATAAATATGTGTTTGCATATATTAATTCAACGCCGATCGCGTTAGTTTACACGAGCGCGTATAATTTGAATTTGAAAAGCTGCTATTATCCCGTAGCATAGTTTATAATTGTGCAACTGTCAATAATTACAGGTGTCTATTTAATTGATTATTCCATATAGTGTACATTAGTTATACCGCTGAATTAGAATCTCAAAACTGATGTATATTGGAAACTGATAATTCGCGCAAATTATTGCGATATAACAGCTCGTTAATTCTAAATCGAATATAGAGAAAATACAATAGAATCTATGTTATACCATACATTAACACTACAAAAACAAAATATTACTTTCAGATCATCTTGTCTGAAATTTGTTCCATTTTACAACTTTTTTTTTGTATACTCACAACAATATTTTTAAACATGTTATTTTTTATTTAACAATAGAATAAAATTTAGTTGTGAAGACAGTTTTAGAATAAAAAAAAATAGGCTAAAAATGGAACAAATTTGACGAGATGATCTGAAAGTAAGATTTCGTTTTTGTAGTGTTCAGACTACTATATTCCAACATTTCGCTTTAAAAATACCTTCCAATAATTTCTCGAACGCGCCGATAACTTTAGATACCCAATATAATAAAAAAAATACAAAAAAACAACCGATCAAACCCAGTATAACGTAAAAAAACTCCAACAAACAAAAAAAAACACTCACCCATCATCAATCCCATCGGCGAATCTCCCTTGGCGTACATATACACATTACACACACTACGAGCGCGACCGAAAAATACCGGACGCTCTGAAAAGCAATTTTTCCCGCGAGTCAAGATAAACAGCGAGAGGAACGATCGTCCTCCAACCTCCCGGGGAATCAATCGCCGATGCTGACCTCGTGTGTTCTCCCCCCAAAACAAATTAGCCGAATCGGCTGCTAAAAGCGCGCGCGTTCCACCTTTAATTTTTTTCGGTATTCGGTCACTATGACGACGAGTTCGACAACCGACGCGAACTGTAGGTATACTATCCTTGTACTGTATATTATATCCATCAAAGGTATATTGTATACGCATGTCTTCCTCTTCCGCGTTCGTGCGGTCAAAAAAGAAAAGCAAATGTGCGAGACGATACGATGAGTCGCGTGATAGCACAACAGAGGGTTATATGTGTGTGTACAGTCTTGCGGGTGCGAAAATCGACCTGCTGTATGTGTAATATATACACGAGGGTTTACGAGGCTGTTTACTGCTGTGAAGGGTAAAATGTAGGGATTTGGGGTGAGCTACTTTGTAATTCGGGATTTGGGCCGTTCTAATTTAGAATATAAGAAAAAGTCGATCGGTATCCTGTATTTATGCACTTTTTATTAAATCGTTTATATTCATTCGATGGCCTATCGACGTTATTATAGTAAAAAATCTAAACAATAACGCTTTATTATTATTGCCTCGCGAATAACAATCTTCGATCTTTACTATGCGGCGATCGTAACTTTAATTGGCAGCCGTATTC
>UCQR01009955.1:0-12617 GCA_900474235.1 Cecidostiba semifascia | reverse complement strand
GTTTACTGCCTCAAAATCTAGCATCGAGCTATAACTATTACCATATATTATGTCTCAATACACACAAAATCAATTTCATGCGAGCTCCAAACGATCAGTACTTAATTTTCAAATCGCTCCTCGCACAAACATGCGAAATTCGAACGCGATTAACCAATAAACATTACAGGCGCTCATATCCATAATCTCAATGTTATAAGCAGCCATATTTTATTTTTACATAAAATAAAATCAATACGTTTAGGGTCGTCAACAGTTATTATTAAACGGCATTTTATAATTGCGATCTTGGCGCAATGTATCTATAATAATACGTGAAAAAATTCTAGACATGCGCAGAGTTGGTCAGTAGGGGCAGCGCATGTGCGAAAAATTCAACCAACGAACATAACTTCGACAGAGCGCGTGGCTATACAAAGTCTAAATAAGCCTGCGACGCGGAGTCGTTTAGTCGAGTATATACGCGGTGACATTGGCAATCTGGTGCTCGACATTCAGTGAATGTTTTTTTAAATATTAACAAAAAAAAAAAACGGACCCACAGTGCTGAGTGTTGATTGCTGCGTCGTTGTGACGTGTTGATTTGACGGCTTAGTGTGGGTTTAAACAGGCATCATGTCGTTTTTCGCTTGTTGCTTTCGAAGGGTGAGTTACTATTATATTAGTCGTTTATTCCTAGTTTCTTTAAGCTGCGCGAATTATTAGGTAATAAATGAAATAGCGTAGAAAAACTTGCATCGTTTCGCTGAAATATATTTCCCAAACGTATATTATGAATTTTCATTTCACCTATAATATCTCTTTTTTACAAGTCACTAGTACGATAAAATTGAAAATCAAACGTTTACGCCGATCTACATCATTACACGTATATAATCAAATCGAACTGGACGCGTCACGCGCGCTAATTTTATTTTTCAATCTTATCCCTCTTTCGCATAAAAACAGCTCTCGCTCTCGAATCAAATTTCCCGCCTGGTCTAAATATTATCACACACAATACCCAGCCAAACGCACTTCCTTCCCCCAAGAAAAAAGAAACAAAACAAGCCAAGGCCTTAAATATACGCAGAGAACCCCTGTGTGTGTGTCCGCATTAAAAAAAGATTCGTCAATTATATACCCTTGGCCGACGCGCGCATATATCCATCAATTATATACCTGCCCCATAGTAGCCTCTGAAAAAATTAACAAGATACACTGCCGTCCCCTCGTCCAAATTATACGAATAGCCGAGCTGCACACGCGCGCGTCCTCGTCCATCAAGGATGCGCACACCGTAAGTATATAATATATGGGCCACCTCTGCATTGCGAGAAATCTCCGAGTATATGTGTGATAATAATGTTTATATAGGTATATAATGTGTGTATATATACAGGCGACCCCTGTCGCTGAGCTGGCAAAATCGAATGGAAAAACGCGACCCCGAACGATATCACACACACACACACACACACATACATTATTATATATATATAGGTTTAGGTGTATATAGATTCGCACGCGCGACGTGTTTGTGTGTGTGTGTCGTCCGCGTATGAGGGTGAATGGATAAATTTTCCGCTACTTAGCGGATTTCATGCCCGAGTGTCAAAGGCACCGACGGCCTTGCTCCAATCAGAGCTTGCGTTATTAATAGAGACGCTCCGGAGGAGTGAGGGCGAGTATGTGTGTGTGTGTCTGTATTTCTATGGTGTTTATAGAGAAGAAGCTGCACGATACCACCGACATAGATGTTGTATGTAGGTATGGGAGCTTTTCGAGCTTTTTGGATGTTTCTTTGGTCGCGCGTTTTTTTTTCCATAAACTAAGGTAAAAAATGCACTCTCGCCGCGCGAATCAATGATCTCACTCAGCCGTTAAATTATAGTGTCGGAAGTATATCGAGAAAAAAATTCCGCACTCAATATAAAAGCTTGCAAAAAAAAAAAATTGCAGCGCAACAGGCGATCGGACGACAGCCACCAGATGCTTCACGAGCCTCCGGAGATCTCGTGGGAGAACAGTCTAGGCGCTCCTAATGGCGTGCCCTTCGACGACGCGACCAAGGAACTGCTTCGCGGCTGTCTCGACGTCAAGGTGCCCACTCCGACGACCCTCACTGAGCTCATCAAACGCAGCGAGAACTTTCCCGTACCTTTTCCCGTCAACAGTGTCCGATGCTGTGCCCTCAGGGATAGGGGCATCGGTATGGACACCCTCGAGGTACGTCTGTCAGTGTGTATTTATTATACGTTGCACTACTGCCTATATGTAGGAAAATTCAAACGGAGAAAACGAGAAGCGAGAGATATCCGATAATATCGATCCTTCCTCAACACAGTTTTGTCTATACCATAGGTACATACATATACGAAGCAAAAAGAATCGGGCGAATGAACTGCAATGTGCAGTGTTCCCGATAACGCTACTATATACGAAATATATTTTCCTTCACGCCGCGTTGCGTTGATTGGATTTCGATCGTGTATACGTTGAACTCTTTCGACGCACGAGAGAATATAATACATATATTATATAAAAAATAAAAACAGAAAACGCAATTACAGCTAAACGCCAACTCGGTATACCCGCTGATCCACGAAGCGATGCTACCGGTGATAGCGGCTTGGCTCAAATACAAACGCGTCTACGGCAGTGCCGTCGAACGAGCCATGTACAAGGACATGACACTCGTCCCATTCGTCCAGCGATTACTCGAGAAACGAGCCATGCAGTTCTACGGTGCGGATGACCGATACTGTCTCATCGATGGGAAATCCGGTTCCGGAGGCTGGGAGAACGTCGGTACCGAACGTGAAAAGGAACCGCTAGTTCTGTCCTCGTGTTTGTCCTATGATGAGATGAAACTCTCGGCGACGGTCATCATCTCCTCGCATACCGAGTTCATCAACGACGGCTCGCGGGAGAACAGGGGCGTCGTTTGCGATGATCCGGATTCCATACAGCCTCGCGGTGTCATCATGAGCGTTGTGGGAACGAGGTCAGTATATTTGATTGCCGTAGAATTTATTTATAACTGATTTTTACTGTTGTATACGTTGGGTTGAATGGAAATTTAGAAAAATTATTTTATTTCACTGATATGCGAGTGCATTCCATTCCAATTAGAAATATACCTGCAGACACTCAACGCTGTTATTTTTTTTTTTACATTATTAATATTATAAAACTTCGTTCGGCTCTCGCAGATTCGAAAAGCCACGAGTAATGGAGTACCAGGACGTCCTGGTGACCCACCTGCAGAACAACATGGACAACGGGTGAGCTCTTTTTACATACACGCGTATCGAGAAATTGAAGCTTCGACAAAGGGTTCTCGCATATAGCTCGAGGCAAATTTTTTTAACAAAAATTTGCCCAACTCACACATGGATCGCGCGCGCGGCGCAAAGCGCTTTGTGATATTAAAAAAGTTTTTAATCACCGGCATATAGCTACGGGCCAGCAGTCGAGGGTACGAGCGAGGAGAAGCGTGGACTGCGCTGCATTTGGTCACGTTTCTACGGCGAGGACTACCATCCACTGTACGACGAAGCGATGCGTCGTGTCAAATCGAAAGAGAACCGGCGCTACATTACTCTCACCGGACAGATAATATTCGACGCCGAGAACTACATGAAACGGACACTCATGTCCGTCGAAATGATACTCCTCGAGGCTAACACTCGGGCTGAGAAGCAAAACACCACAGCCTTTTTACATGTCGTGGGCTTTGGGCTAGGTCAGTTGTACAGTTAAGTCGACAAGCGCGGGACAGAGTATATTATTATTTTTCTTTGTGTTTGCTGTTTGTTATATACGTGTATTTACACAAACACGCTGTTTGATCGTCAACATCGATGGGATATACTTATTCATATAATATCGTGGTGTTTCTATTTCCGAGTAATAATAATAAAAAAGGCTTGATTGCAGGAGTCTGGAAGATCATCCACGACCAGGAGGTCTACTTCCTCAAGACGTTCGAAATAGCCCTGAAGAAAATGAACAAGAAGCTCAAGTACGTATCGGACATCATGTTCTCGTACTTTCGGCAACAGAAGTGCGGCGGTGCTGGCAACGGCGATTATCTCGGAGGTATACACCTATTAGATTATATAATAACGATACAGCTATGCTCAGCTGCAATTTTACCTATATTTCAATTAACGCCGTACGCTTGCTATGTGTGTGTGTGTGTGTGTTTTAATTACAAAAACACTCGCAGATATCAGAATCCATTTCGCTCTGAGGGAGCCACAAACGAAACTGTTTCGCTCGAGCGACGCAAACAAATTGTTGATCGTCACCTACGCCGCTGACGGCAATTCTTATCCGGGTGAGCATTATTAGCTGTTCTGATGATTTCTTTTTTTTTTATATTCAATTTTTCATGATAACGCTGATGCAGGTAACGAATTCTGGGGCAACTACCTGACGGCGAGCGGCGATCCAGCGGCTGCCTGTAGCACTCAGATCTCGGAACTTCACAATCCGAAGATTAATCCACGATTGTGTGGAGCGAGCTTGCACGTCGCTTCGCCCGAACACGGCATCGTTCACATAGGCGACTACGCTAAGCTTCATCTCACGTAGGTGAGTATTGTGTTGGGAAAAGATGTTTTTTTTTTTTATCATAAATTTTGCTTATCCTATAACGATTAACAGTTTACGTATGAAAATGTATGATAACGTAAGCAGTTTTCTTCACTTTTTCGCACCCTTCATTTTCACCATGATATAATTACAAAAACATCGATAACAGTACAGCTATATCACACAATAATAAAAACAAAAAAACAAAATTAAATAATCAGGGACAGCCTAGCCCGCTGGGCACAGATGCGCAACAGTCCCGCCGACCGTCCCGCTCACCGCGCAATCAGCGCAGTCGCAGCGCCGACGTCGACTGTCTGAAGAAATACATGGAACGTCGAGTGGAGGTACGTCGGCATACCGAAGCCGGTGATGTCTCACGATGGATACCATTGGCCAAAAACTCGCTACGGCCGTATCTGCCGAGTAAGGACCATACGCTGACCTACAACCGGGCTCTCGGTAGCGCCAGAAGCAGCGTCGATATCGACAAGGTCGGCAGCTTCGGGGATAAGGAAGCTGACGGCAGCTTTCTCGCTGAATGTACGAGAATGAGTATGACAGATTTCGAGTCGTATTTTTTTTTTTATTCTTGCTATATCGGTTATATTACACTGTCTTGCTGTGTGTTTCCTTGATAATATACACCTATGTGCCTGTCTGTATTTATTCCTTTACACCCCATCTTCAAAAAAATATCGATTTCATCCCCTCGACGTCCTTCCAGTACACGGCTACTACAACCCGACGGCCGAGCGTTCTCCCCGTCGACGGACCTTCGACGCCCTGGACAACCGAAGCGACTCGATCACCAGTTCCGGCAAGGTCAAGTGGCTGCCGATAATCGCTCGCAACAGCGTCACCGCGAGCAGCAACTACCGTTCGGACTCGTACATACCTCTGGAAGAAGAGAGCCTTTACCGATCGACACTCGCCACCAGCAAACAAGCGTCAACCGGTCGCAGTATGAGCGCCGACGTGACCTACTTCCGTCGTGACTCGGCTTCTCGCTGGAACGAGCGCTGCGTCAACTTCGGCGAGCAGAGCCGTGGCCTGATATCCTACCGTTGGATGCCCGAGACCGGTATTTCCATGTCGCGATACATACCCTCGCCGCTGGTTCACCGGCGCACCAGCGAAGGCGACAGGCTGACGGCCAAACCTGTAGCCGGTACCCGCTGGATGACCTACGCCAAGAACCCCTCGCCGTGTCCCATCCAGAGGAAGCTCTCGGAGAGACGATCCTCCGGATCCGAACAAATTGTCGAGGCGAGTGAAGGAGGAGAAGAAGGAGGAGGAGAAGAAGAAGGAGGAAAAAAGGCAGAAGAGCCGGTAAAAAGCGAGGAAGCCAAAGCTACCGATCAGGACGAGGATAGACCGGCCAAGCGAGAGGAGATATCCGGTTGGCAACCGGTACGGAAGTTTGCCGAGCCCGGACAGCGGAAGTCCAGCGCACAAGGTGTTGTTCACATGGAATTTATTAAGACACGCTAGGGTTTGCCTGCTGGGAGCCTCCACCACAAGCGGGCCAGTTTGCAGAATCCTCGACTGCCGGGTCTCCTCGAAACCGATTTTCTTTAAGGAAATCGGAAGGTTGACATCGGTCGCGGAGAGGATTATCTGTGATATGGCCGACACTTGTGCTGGAAGCTCTCAGCAGGATATATTACGCGCACCCCGATCATGTGACCTGTTTTATTGTGTTGTATATGGACAGCTTGAAATCAGGCTGGATCTGTTTGGATTGAGACATTATTATTATCATTGCTCTTTAGGCGCTGTCCATATTTTTTTTTTTTGAAAGAAAAAAAAAATAATTCAAACATAAATGCGTGCGAAACTACAGGTCGAATATATATTTCTAGGCACGACCACTTCAAGGGAGTGCCTTGTTTAATTAGAAGCAGTTGTAGACAGAGTGCACCGGCTAAGGTAAAGGATTCTGTTAAAGGTGTATGTAATTATTGTTTTTTACACTATAATTATACACCACGTAGTTTTAAGTCATTGCATATTGGTGATGATTTTTGTCTTTTTTTTAAAGCATAATATAATATGATGACATGTTGGAGCATGTTTTTGAAGTAGTATAATAGACATGAAAGTTTTATTACATTGAATATACAAATATGCAAAATTTTAAGCACAGCTAACCTACTGCTTGCTTCGAAAGACCTCGAGTAGTTTAATCAGTTGGAAATGCTTCCGATTATTGATTAGTATAATAGCTTCATACTCCATACATAAATACATATAACATGTACTATATATAAGATTTTTATACGCGGCAATAGACAATTTGTTCAAAACAAATTCGAATCACTCTTATTCATACACGACTAATTCATACTTGTATTTTGCTGAAGCTATTATAGTAATACATACGTGCGTTGATGAATATATATTAGCACATCTGATTATGAGCTGTCCATAACATAACTACCGATCAATTCGTTTCGAATATTTCTAAGTTGCACATGCTGTTATGTATGACGTTTGATGTTTATAAATAAATGTTATTGACGTGGCTGGAGAGAAGCTTAAGATGAGTACCTCAAAGCAGATATGTAATTATAGTATTTAGTGTAAGTAACGATCGTATTTTCAACCTATACCAAATCGTAAGATGAGATTACTGAACATAAAATACAAGTCTTTGTAAAGGCAATACGGTTCTATGACGTTGAGCGATAGGACAGCCCCTTTGTATATTTATAAAAGAAAAAAAAATGTGCAACTGTAGAAATATTTCGAATGTATAAGTGTTAATGTCAATAATAGCAACAAATAAAAGATGTCTAGACTATAACAACGGTCAAATGAGTGTTTGTTAGTCTTGGACTGTTAAATGGTTTTCACTGAAAATAATTGTTGGTGGCGTTTTCGATTTTGAGAGAACAACACAGTATATAATAAAGAAGAGACACAAACACAACAGTGTGTCGCAGATCGAAAACGCTTGTAACTCTTTTTCGTCAATACATTTCAAGATATGTATGTGATGTACTCATATGAATGTCAATCGAATAAAATTTTGTAAATACAATCATCAATTTCGTATTATTATTTGCACAGACTTCTTCGACGTTCCTATATACCTCTCTCTCACACACACACGCTGCATGTAATATTGTATTCGAAAAGGCTACATATACACGTGTCGTTCAAATGATGCACACAGGTCTGACTGTAAAAACAATCTTTTACTTGTAAACCAACATTTCAACTGTCTTAAATTTTCAGTCACGAAATATTCCAAACATCACCATATTATAAATATCTCACAGATCAATCTCGATTCAAACTAATTCTCCATTTATTCATTGTGCACAAAGGACAATGCTTAACAACGAACGATTCATTGTACAGAAGCATATATTATATACTAATGAAAAAATTCGACGAGAGCATAAAATCTATCGAAAATTGATTAACCCGCTCGACTTCAGGCGAGCAAGATCCCTCAGTACCGGACGACAACCGTGTGAAGCAGCGTCTGCGAGAGCTCTATGACTTCAAGACGGAGACCGAGTGGCCGAAACGAGTTCGAAATCCATCTCGCGAGACTCTCTGGATCAGCAAGAGCAGCAGCGAGGAGGACAAGTCTCAGCACCTCCCTCTCACCCACCAACTCTCGAATCCCATACAGCAGTCCAGTAAGCCGGAGAAGCAGAAACCGGAGCCCCAGAAACCGACTCCGGTTCGTCGCAACAGTCAGGATCTCGAGTTTAACGATCGCTCCACACCGAGCACCACTGGTACCATCGCCAAATCACAGGCGACGCCCAGCATAAGCGTTCAACATCACCATCATCATCATCATCACCATCAACCAAAGCAGCAGCAGCAGCAGCAGCAGCAGCAACGTTGCGACAGTCCTCTGGTTCAGCGTCAGCCGAGCCTCACCCGAAGACAACTCCCCGAGCGACCAGTCGTCTCCAGACGAGAATCCAGCAGCGACCAGGTCTTCGAACCCTGCCCCAACCTTGATGATCACCGGCAACTTCGTAACTTCCGTGAAAGACTCCATTTCAGCGAGGACCACTGCAGGACCGAGAAGGAAAAGGAATCCGGCAGCTTCCAAGCCAAGCTTCACGAGCGTCGCTTCTTCTCGGACGACTACGAGAATCCTAATCGACGTAAATTCAGCGACAGTATGCTCGTCCTACGCGAGAACAAGCGTAACTCCGACTCGAGCTTCAGATCCAGCCGACCCAGTTACGCGGAGATCGAGTCGGTATCCAGTACAGGAGCCACGAGAAGCTCGAGAACAGCCAGCGATGCAAGTTACGTGAGCGTCGGCTCGTCGTCCGTCTACGACACCCAGATCACAAAGAGAGGAAGCATCGAGTTCAGGGGAAGCGGTAGGAGATTGGAAGTGTCGCATCGTAGGACCATGAGCCAGTACGAGCCTAGACCGAGAACGATGATGAGCCAGATGGAGGGTTGCAGAGTCGGCAGGACTGCCAGTCACTACGAGCACAGACCTAGAACACCGGTACCACCGCCGGAGATCGAGAATCTATACAAGGATTTCAGAGCGCCCGGAAAGAGCAGCGGAGGATTCCCGTCGAGACAGAGGAGGAACAGCACGAGATACAAAGTTTATCTCACCTAGGACTCACCTCCGCCCGAGAACGGGAGATTTATCGAGCCTTGGTAGAGGCTTTGTTTGTTGTATCCGTATATAGGTATGAAAGATAGATTTGAATTCGAAATTGCATACTGGAATATGGAAGCGAGTATGCATGTGGACATTTTACGTGATGTGTGTATAACGAATGAGATTTTAATACACGGGAAATGATATAATTTTTTAAATGATTAATTTACACATATAGCTGTGCGGCACCTTCACAAATCGTTTAAAGCCAAAGTATTACAGTGTGTATACGTCGGATTAGGAAGAAAGGTACAAAATGGCTGTAAAAATAATGCGATTGAATTCTGCCAAGATGTTGTAAGATTGTAAACTGAGGGGGAAAAAAAACGGATGCCCTAAATGATGTGTTTAATGTAATAAATAATGTTTCATCGATGACGCTCAATATAATATATGTGTGTGTTATTATTAAGTTACTTTGACGTTTGGATTATAAAAACGACTGTGAGTGCGAGAGAACACGATATTGCGACGATGTTTATTTATATAGCGCAATCATCGTTTATTTCAATTTTTATCAGCTTCAATATGTGATTGTAGTAATAGTAGTCAACAAATTGTACAAATTGTTTCAACAAAATTCTGCGGTTTCGTTAAGTAAAAAAGAAATTACCTATTCTATACGAAAACTTACGCGTGACAACTGACATACACGATTGCCATTAATTATTATTATACAAAAATCTGTACAACAACTCCATCGGTATTACATACTCAAACGATACGTTGGTTGACTAATTCTCACGACGCATGTTATTTTGTACAAAATTTCAACATGTAAATCGATTTTCCGCCATATTATTTCACCATAATATATAACATGTAAATAAAAGATGTGTATACACCAACGACGGACATACTTATCGAAGCATATTCTCTACTTTTATCGGTTATCAAGTTACACGGCGCTAATATATACACAAGCCCAAAAACATAATCTCAATTCCTTCCAGAATCCTTCCCAAACGTTATCTTGAGTCTCTTCCTCGCGCTGGCCGTATTATTACTTGCTCTACTGCAATCCCGAGCTGCAGTACTCTGCGACACCTCGTCCTCGTCCCTCACTTCGGTCTTCATTCTCTTCGACGGTATACACCCATTACTCACCACCACAGCGTTGGACGAACTACTGCTCGAGGTGACCACATGCTGATTATTACTATTACTACCGATCACCGATCCAAGTCCATTCTTCGCAGGAGTATTGGTCGATTTTCCATTCACCAGTCGATTCGGACACACACCGTTCGCCACATAGATGGACGAGTTGGTTGCATTGTTACCAGCTGTCTGATTCTTACTCGTGATCATCAGCTGCAGCTGTCCAGTTCTGGAGCACGACTGGGATATTCGCGAGCCAGGAAGATTCACTCGTGCAGGGCTGTAGCTGTTGTTCTCCTGCTTGAGACAGGCTATGGCAGCTTTGGCTTGATAGATCGTCGTTGTCACGGCGCTGTGATGATGATGATGATGGTGGTGTGCTTGAGGCTCGGTTTTTATGCGCACGTCGTGTGTCGTCGTTGATATACCGTTGCGGTCTTGACTCTTCTGCCATTCTAAAACTCGACTCAGAAGACGTATGTACCTGCGCACGAGTAAAGTAATAATAATATTATACCATTTGTAAAGCATAAAGGGAATTTATTCTAGGTTACTCACTTGATAGCACTACGGAGAATTTCGTTCTTCGATAGCTTCTTATCCGGAGGGTGTGTCGGGACGAGTTTCCTCAGTTCGGCGAAAGCACCGCTGACGTTTTGTTGCCGCCATCTCTCGCGACTGTTGGTGAACAATTTCCTGACTCCTAAGCCACCGACTCGCGACGGCGGTGATGACTCTAGCAAACCGTTTGTAGAAGATGATACTCCGTCGTTCTGTGAGATAATTTAGTCTCGCTATATTCAACTTTGAAAGAAAAATTTCACACATAGAATTCAAAGGCTTACGGAATTCGTCCGGTCACGGCACCTCTTTCTTCCCTGTTCGTCCTCGTCGTCGGTGTCGTGTGAGTAAAAATCGTCGGACAAAGTAGCTTCTTCTTCGGTGTCTCTCGGAGTCTCCGGGGAATCTCCAGGATCCTCACCTTCGCCGGAGAGCAAAGAGTCCGCCGGCGAACCGTTTTCGTTCTCCGACGTTCCGCAACTCGCGTTGTTGTACGTCAGCATTGGCTGTGTGTTTAAGCGTCAATTCAATCGTTAATTTATACGGATATATGTAGGCTTGTTGTTGAAAAAATTATATTGAATTTTTTTTTAAATTGTAATCGTCAAGAGTAGATGTAGCAGAGAGAATTTCTTGTAAACATTTTTCAGTATACTGTTATGATCAGCACGTGGAGAGATATGATAATTATAGAAACAAAGAAAAAGACGCGACAGCGGAAGCTGATAAAACTCGCGAGCGACGGTGTCCCTGACATTCGTTTGATACGAGGATCATCGTTATTAGTTGTCTCAAGTGCATTTTGTTACAGTTAAAACACTCTATTTTAGCCAACAAAGAGGCTATAGTCGTTTTTCAAATATTATTCGGTAAAATTAATTTCGTTTCACAAATAAAATAGTAAATAATGCAAAAATATCGTACCATCTTCAATCGTTTCACAATTCAATCACTCGTAAACTGTCTCCAGCACCACAATAAACAGCACAAACAACAATATTATATTATATAACAAAAAGAACAAAACTACCACTTGTTCCGACCAGAAGTCCGTCGCGGCCGGGAAGACTATGAGTATACCGACGACGTAACTACTCGCGGCCCCGGGCGACGTCAAAAATCGCAGGAAGGCGGAGCGCGTGGGTGGAGCTCCGCATCCCTTCGCTAGTCGACAGGATATATCGCTGGATGCGTATTGGTCGACGCGACGGGAGTATTGTGCGCGAGCCAGATCGATCATGTGTTTGCATTTTAGAGTGTGTGTGTGGGGGGGGGGCATTATTGTTGTTGTAGAAAATTTACTTAGTCTATATATGCTGATTATAGAATCTGATTTTATTTCATGGACATGGTAATTGTTTTAAAATGAAAAGCCTTATAAAAGGAAACTTGGATAAATAAAAAAATAATGAAAATCAAATCTTCACACTCATCGTTGCTCTGAATTGAAAATAGAATTCAAAATATATGCAACGAATTTCCTTATATTCCTATATTAAAAGTACGATTAAATAAAAAGCAAATCTTCGCATCCTCCTGATACTTTCCCAGCTAATCAAATTCGAATCACACCTTTAGAAAATTAGATCTGCTGCAGCCCGAGTATAGTCACGATCTCTCGAGCCTATAAAAGAACTGCGAGTCAAATATTATATGCATTAGGGGCTGCGAGAGTGATACCCATCATCGTCATCCAGGGCCCCCCCCCCCC
>UCQR01009954.1:0-12617 GCA_900474235.1 Cecidostiba semifascia | reverse complement strand
CACGCACCCTGTGTCCTAATAACGAATTCCATACAGGAAGCCGAGAACGACGTTCGCAATCTCGAAAATTGCGCATCGCGACTGTAATACTTTATACACAACCTCGTGGTGGGCCTATATACACCCAAGCCATCGAAAACAAAACAGTCACGGTCGCCTCGAAAGATGATAAGATATATAGACAAACGGATAGACCTTGACTGACGATTAAATGCAGGCGTCGCTGTGCCTTTTGTCTATTGGTGGGCTACTGCTCCCTCCCCTCCCCACCTTCGATACTACCATGATACTTGTATATATATACATTCTCTGCTAATATTCGAAACTTTGCACGTCTGGCCATCAGAGTGGAAAAATGCCGGAGCGAGCGCGTGATCGCCCGGCTCTGACCGGCTTAATGTCTTTTGCGAATGGTCGAGGTCGAAAATAGAACGGAGAGTAACTTTTGCAAGCTTTTTGGAAGGACTGTTTTTTTTAGGAGGAATCGATTGATTATAATTAACGTAGTACATTTTCAGAAGATTTTTAATGTCGTTCGAATCATTTTTGAAAGAGTGTTCATTCATCATATACATACATTTTGGTATACAATTCAACAATTTAACAAACATCTCTCGTACGTATACACTATATAAGTATGCAAAATATTCCAGGTCTAAAGCAACGGCCACATAAATAGCACACACAAATTCAGTCCAGTTTATTCCCATCATCGCTCTGCGATGTATGTAACTCTCAATTCGAAATGCCAGAGCCTTCAATTTATCGCGTTCTACTACTATGTACTCCCTCCAGCGCGCTCACCACGTCGACCCACAAAAAGAGAGCATCTCATCCACAACCTACGTCAACTCTCGTCGAAAACAAGCCTGAAAAAGAGAGAGAGAGAGAGAGAGAGAGAGAGAATCAAAAGCGTCAGTCCTAATCAGCGCGACATATACATCAGATACACGTAGTAGCGGAATCCTACCCGTGCGCTTATATATCCCTCGTAAATTTTTAATCAGCCGCGAATTCGCGTTTGTATAGCTGTGTATGTGTATATGGTATAGAGGCGCCGTGTGTAATGCGATGATAACGATGTTTATTCGGCTTTTCGCGAGTGAGTTCGTCGGCTCCCCGAAGGCCGTTCCAAAAAAAAAGAGAGAGAATCGTGAGGTGAAACCACGTCTATACTGTGTATATACCACTGGGATCGATCTGGTTTTTTCGGACGCGGTTTGTTTGGTGAATTTCGCTGATGAGATGGGGCGGGTTGAATAATCGCAGAGAACGCGCGCGGAAAGTTTTGTGCTTGAGTCGGAGTGTGCGTTGGATTTGATTGATGAGTTTTTATACGATGGGGGCGCCAAGAGAGAGATGAATTCGGATGAACTTTGCTGTGTGTTGTGTGTATATATGTATTATGAGGGAAAACGTGAGACCGAGAACTTTTCCAGTTTTGGTCTTGCGATATATTGCGTTTGTTCGGTAAATACGATCCAAAATCAATATTCAATATATATTATATTAAAAGGAAACGGATTTATGAACCTTGAATTGTGCAAAGAAAAGAAAAATTGAATTTTATTTTTCTTTAAAATTTTTGAAAAATAAGCATTAAACTATATACTTGTTCACACGATTCTGGTACACAATGAGCGAGTCACGTGAATCCGAATCAGTCCGGCTTGTGCATAATGCAAACTTTTACTTCGCGAAACTCTCGGCCTATAAAATCCCCGGAAAAAGAAAAAAAAAATAAAGTTTCCAGTCTCGACGACCCAGACGTCATGACACCGAAGGAGGTAGTCTTCTTCTTCGTCTTTCTTCAGCCCTTGTCCTTATCTCATTTTCCCACTTAAGATGCGCAGCAGCTCTTTCTCTCACGATGCATCGGACGTTGACACCGCTATCGATCGACTGATGCCGCGGTGTTACCTATAATTCACGATATACGCTGTGCACTATTTTTCGAGAAGCGAAATAAGAAACGTCGTCGATCGACAATAGGAAAAAAATGTAATATACTGTATCCGCGTCTGACCGGTTCCCGTCACTATCTACTTAAATCGTCTTCCAAACTTTCCGCGTCTCGTGATCTGCGCCGTCATTTCGAGTTTAATATTCTTTCACGTCTTTACACTGATATATCGGAGGCATCAGATCAGAGACATGCGTCTGGTCTCTCCGTTAAATATAATGCTAAAGAGGCTCTCTCGCAACGAAATAACACACGACGAGACGGTTGCGTACATTCGCTCAACCAGATCTTCATCATACACGTGATCGTTTTCAGGAATGCGGCGAGAGAAGAGATTATATGCTGCGCGTCGCGAACGATAAGATACGCGTGATTTCCTTCTTCTATATATGCGATATATTATATCTCTGTGCATGTGTGTGCGTGTATTTAAGAGCTCTGTGTGTGTGTGTGTGTTAGCTGGAATTCCACGTCACCGCTGCCTGCGTAAATAGTCGTTAACGAGGTGCTGGTGGGCTTGTTATAATTGTCGACGTGTCTGTGCTGTCTCGTGGTATTTTAATTTTTGGATGGTGAATTTGAACGTGTTTGGGGTTGTAATGATAACGAATGCGGTATAGGGGTGTGATCGCGATATCAGATATTGTTTTCTGGATGTATTTATCGCTTGACACACGTTTTCGGGTATCTTTTAAACTTTTGTGGTTTTTGTTGACTTTTATACTTTATTGTCGTTGTCATTTTAGTAACTATACATTTTATCCAGTTTTTGTTTATTTTTTTTTAAGACTTTATTAATATCTAACAGTTTTATAGTCATTTGGAAGGATATTAAAAGCTAATACCTATATAATTTGTCAAGTATAATATTTTGCATTAATTAACAGAAAGATTATTTACATTTAAAATTAAATGCGAGATTTAGAGTTTTCCTTAATTGCAATACGACAATTAATAATTCGCAGTACATGACGCATCAGAGGGCAGAAATAATGTGAAAAATAATTTGCAATCAAAGAGTGCTCTTATAGTAAGATACACCATTTTCTCATGAGCTCATCCTCTCGCGTATAACATATACAGTTACATGAATATATCGCCTTTAAGAAAAACGGTTCATTCATTATATAGGGCTTTAAAATAGAATCAATTATGCAGTTATAACATTTTAATGGCACAATCAGGCCACGTTACACCGAACCCTATAACCCAACGACTTTTTTAAATAAATATATAGCCTCAAAGTTTTCATCGCAAGAAATCCATCACAAATAACCAGCAGTACTAATGTAGTATAGGCAATCCGCATAGCTCAGAAGAAACAGAAACGCATTCCAAAGCTCGAAGCCATAGAGCAGAGACGAAAGAATCCGAGCAACACACTGCGGCGCCTCGTGCAACGGCCGATTAAAAGATTTTTCCGCTCGATCGATCCGGGTGCATCTTTTTCTCTATATACTATATATTATATATCTGTATATATAGCTGACGTTGAAGTAGCAGACGACGCGACTCTAGGAGGAATATAGTAACATCACGTGCGTCATGGAAAGGAACGGCACTGCACGCGACCCTTTTTTTATTTTTCGATGTCTTCGTTCCACCTATATGTAGTGTGTATATTATGCACTTGCTGTATTTATATCGAACGTGTATACGTGTAGGATGTGTGCGCATGAATATTTAAATGGACGTGATCGAGATGTTGGCTTCGTTAAAGGACTCGGTTGGCTATGTTATACATGTAGAGGATTCGTTTTTTTTTCAAAGAGAGGGTTGCTTGTGTTTTAGCTGCTGCTGCAGCAACTTGTTTTGCAAATATATGTGTATATATGTATAATTGTGCGAGTCATCTCGACGCTTACTAAGCACTTTTCGGATTTCTATATATTGCTGGGAAAATTGTTTACGTCGACGGATCGATCATCGTTGTTGTGACTAGCGCGCGTAATTTTTTAATCGAAGAGATTATCGAGAGAGTGAGAGAGATTTTAATAATATTTTCGCTCCTTATCCATCAGAGCAGAAAAATAATTCAATGAGCTCTCGAAGAGTCACGTGCGTCATTAGCAAGAGCGCATAAATTCTCTTAATAAACACGGATATTATACGTGAAAAAATAATTCAACTATAAAAATCACGAGAAGCTATATTAAGTCATGTCTTCGACAAAAATAACGCGAACTACACCTTACGGGAATCCCGCTCGTGTATACCCCTACTTCGAAAAAAAGCAACACCTTCCTCAACAACAACACCAGCAGCTCATAAGTATATACAACCATCCTCTTCGTGTCAGCAGCAGCAGCAACAGCATTCCAGCATCGAAAATCCAGTAAAAAAAAAATAAAGACCGAGACGTCCGACATTGGCCGGTGCGTGCGAACCAGCATCGCCGGATGATGGTCTATTTATAGAGGCGGCCGTATACCTCTCTCGGGGCGACTGTCCTCGCGAGTCACGCGATGAGGCCCGAGGCGTCGTACGCACCAGGCAAGGTCGACTTCGAAGCCTCATGACTTTTTCGACGTTTTGCTCATATATTTTTATGTATATACCTATATACGCATACGCCAGAGGATAAGATGCTGATATGTTTTCTGCGAGAAGATTCGAGAGAATGTCTGATGCTGAGAGTGCGAGAGTACTTGCGCACGAGGAGGAGATGTTGGCTGCTTTGGTATTTAAATCGAGCGAGAATATATTTGGTTTTGATTTGTGGCAGGAGGATATTTTATAGATGCGGAGAATAGCTTTGGTCTTGAATATGTGTGTTAGAGGAAATTTTTTTGAGGAATAATGTAATAGTTCACGTGTATGAGTTTCAAAATCACTTTCTCAATAGAAGCTATAGGTTTTGCTAGTCCATATTATTTGATTAATCTCTTGTTATATACTACATCAATTACAATCATGGGATGGATAAAGATGGCATTGTTTTGAAACCTATGTTTCATGCTCCAATTCAGTGATCTGCAGACTCATTCACAATAGCCATGTCACAGACAATATACCTTATTATATATACATCTCGAAAGTATAAGATGAAGTTCGATTCATCTACCTACATATACATTATTACAATCTGCGTCGATACTCTTATAACATTTATAGTATTATAAGCTAACTCGCACTTCGCTCATAAAATATTTTCCTGCAGCAAAACAAGCTATACACACAAGGCACACACACATCATCGCCACAGCAGCAGCTTTCCCAAGTCTCGATGCCTATTTAGAGCAGTAGTAGCCGACTTTTAACTTTTGAGCTGGATTGTATATACATGTGAAACTCGACCCTCGCAATCGCTGTCCTTGGCAGCAGTAGTGGCTAACTTGCGCTAGTATAGCCGTTGTCACTCTCTGTCCATCGAGCATGCGAGAGAGATTTTGCAATGCCGAGCCTCCTTTTTTGCTACCTCGTTGCTCTTGGCTATGTGGCCACTAGTATACCACAGTCGCTGTTTGCTCGCTAGATTTATATACGAGACTCTTTTTTTCAAAGCAAATGCTGAGATGTACATATCGAGCGACATGTTTCGCTGCATCGAATCTTCTGTATATAAAGTTTGCTCGTAGTCGATCCTATATAACGTAGTCGAAGCGAGACAACATTGTATATGTAAACGTTTAATAATCACGTTATTGCTCGACCGCGAAACACTTTACGACAGCCTGCACACATTTCTTTTCGCAATCTTGTATACTGGTAGAGACGTATTGAAATAATGTGTCACCCGAGACTAATACACTGATGTAAACGATCGTCGATTTTGCGCAAATTTAATTGCCGAGGCGTAGGCTTTATAATTGCCTGTAAATTCAAAACCACGTTCGTATATATACCTATACATATTTATCATGCATTATTTATGCTCTTATTCTGCATTTATGATGAGAGGCGTTTATCATTGTATCTCCCTGCGATCTCGTTTTAGAAAATAAATTGTCTTTTCTGCAGCAGCGCGACGAGATGTGAACAATTAAAATCCTCGCGCGGCTGTAATTAAAACTTTAACGACCTCGTGGAACGAATGCAAACTCTAAATAGCTGAATTCAGAGTTACAGAATCGATTATCCTAATAATTAATTGAATTCTCTTTAAAAAACGGCGGCGTGTCCTTCTGTGGAAAAGCGCGACTCTCTTTTCGCAACGAGAAATCTTTGCGAAACGCCGCATTTCGCACACATTCTTTTCGAGTGTGCGCAGCACATCAGAGCGTTCAAGAACACACTCGAAAACTTTCCGCTGTTGTCTTAATGTGCATCGAGATTCTCGATGATAACGAATCCGTCCCTTACTTATTGCTCTCGTTGTATTTATTCGCGCTGTATATATAGATATAGCTGTGTATTATGCGTGTGCGTTTTTGGCTTGATATTTTTGCTTTGATCTCGAGCCGAATCGAGAATCGCATATTCGATTTTTCACATTCGCTCTTGATATATAGTTTCGTCGTTTCTTCTGGGATATAATTAATTCAATCTTCGTTACGCGGCATATCAAAATTATTCCTATATACGCAAAGTTTGCTGAGTTTTTCTGATGATAATAAACTTCAACTTGCGGGTATTTATATATTTGTCGACCCCTCGAGAGATGTGTTTATTTTTTGCTCGCCTTTTGAATTTCAATTAAATGATGAATTGAAATTCGAGCTAATCGATCGTTGAACTCATGATCGTGCGCTTTTTACATATGTGGCGCGCCAGAATAACCTCTACTCTCGAATATATATATAGGCGACACAAACAATCGAGATAAATATATGTGTTTGGGGTGAAGTTTTTTCTTGTTCATCCGCTATATCGCCTCGTATCATATTTTTTTTCTTTCAAAGCAAAAATAGAATTTTGATGTAAAAAGAAATATTCCACTGTTGTCGAAGAACCACGTGTCGCGCCGAAAAAAATCTTTCCCCGATGAGAAAAAATTGCGTCACGCAGACGTTCGCACATACATTATACGCAGTCAATTACACAACGACGAGAAAAAAATGCACCTCACGTGGTGCGTATGTAGCAGAGAGATCGAGGGCTGCGAGGGAAAAAGAAACGCGTTCACCTGTTATAACAATAAGGTTTTATCTCGATCGCACGTCGCGTATATAATGTAACGTATGCGCGAGAGTTATGCGCGACTTGTCTGATTTTTTCCTTTTCGTGTGTCTCGTTACAGTTTTTCATGGGACTTTTTTTCTCCGGCATCGTTTATGATTAGATAAGTCATGATGTGGATGAGGATAGAGTTGTATTGTTTTGTATTGTCGATTGATTAAAGTACGACTGAATTATTGATCTATACAGTATTGTTGCTGAGCTGCTGCTGCTAATTTTATTCTGAGGTAGTATAATATATTTCCAGAATGAATTTCGCTATCTTCGACTATCTTATCGGCTTCTTGAATAATTTCGCTCGAATCCGATATAATTCCACCTATATCTGTCGATCATCTGCCCGATGTCAAAGTGACTTGTTATTATTTTTTGCCGATCATCAGCAGTCATAACAATATGCAGATATAGAAAATAAAATTTTCAAATATTGAAATACTGTTATATGTCACCGCACAATATTTTTTTCTCATCAATCATTGCCATTATAAAAATTTTGAGTACAATAAACCTTGAAATTAATCGCTTTTGAATCCTAAGTCGTTATTTTCTTTTCTGTTGCAGGTGAGTCACAAGTGAATCATCGTTCGTTGTGTTATATCATATATATTTCGACACGTGCGTAAATACCGATACTCCGTATATACCTATTATACACCAGACTGCAAGTATGTATTAAAACAAAAATTAAGCTTCGTTTAGGCACCTCATCTCAAACACAAATTGTACCATCATACAAGCAGAAAACACGACTAATTATCTCACTACACAAAACGTCGAATCCGCGCGAGTGTATTATAAAGCCACCCGACGTGTATATGTATACACCTTATCTTCCCGTTCGATAAACTAAAATACACCAGCTTCGGGCTCTTTCCACGCCACATGCAACGAAAATCCCCTCGGTGTAATAATTGACGTCGTATATATACACACAATAGGTATAAGTAGCTCGCGGCCTCCTTTCGTCGGAGTAACTCCCCCACGGCGTGAAGAGCAGCTCACGTGTGCGCTCTCCTTTTCAACAGCGACGACGACGCGAGATAAGAGAAATTTCGCGGAAAATTTCGCTCGAGGATTTTCGTCTGATGTTATATAGGATTTGACAATGACGCGGTGTGTATCTATATAGAAACGAGACTATAAGTAGGACGAATTTATTTTCGATATACTTGGAGTTGGCTTGAATGTGAGGAAGCGCGACGATGATGCGATATTGTTCTTGAAAGTGGTGGTATAAGACACGTACGTTGTTTACTGTGCGGCACTGATTCTCGGAAGAGTTTTTAGCCGGCAATATTTTGTTGATGCTACTTATCAGCGTCGATAATAATATGCGGATTAACTCGATATAATGACAGCAGTCGGGTGTATACCCATCAGTGCGTTGTTTGCATTCTAAACATTTTATAATGCCGTATATATATGTGTATATATAGATATCGATGAAATTATTCATATGCATCGATCTTTCGACTTCCACGTTGGGATTTCCTTAATTAAAAATTAACGTTATTGCACTGCACACGATGAGAATCTTCGTAATGATACGTCTCTGCTATTTTTTTTAATTGATTAATTATACCGCATTCGTTGAGTGTATTAGTAGATATTATAGCAGTAGAGTACGACGAGAGACACGAGGTGGAAAATTTCACGAGCTTTTAGTGCGGTAAAAGGCTTATACGAGCCGTCACTTATATCAGTTGCTTCTATTATGCCAGTGCTTTATATTAAAAAGGTGGCTCAAAGTGTATATTACATTTATTTATTTCTAAGAAACAATCGTTTTTTTAAAGATATCAACCGGAACGTAAACAAACTTGACACTTAATAACAAAGAATTTAATGAAACGCGCGCATTTTAAACCGTCGCTCAAAATCCTAAGTAGATAAATTCCGGCGTTAGTCAGACGCATCCGGTAACGTCCTGAAAATGCTCTTCCGTCACCTTATACTCATACTACATGCTTCCGCGAGAATCACGCGACTTGTTTACGACGAAAAGTATACCTCTACCTCACATCACACACCCCCGCGTCTATATGCGAAATCGGGTCGCGCGCGCGACGACGATCGAGTCTCGCCTTATAGCGCGCCGCGTTCTATTCTCGGTCCCGGCGAATTATTCTTGGTCGAGATTCCACGCTGACTATTCATATATAGGCGTTTATATATACTTACATACGCCGAGAGAGGAAAAGCGACTACTCGCGTGACGAGAGAGCCTCACGCGCGGATGCTCGGAGAGCTTTAAGCTTTCGGGTGTGCTTGAGAGGAATATTGACCGAGTTAATCGTCTGGATTCTTGATTGTTTTTTTTATGATTTAAGCGTTTATTTAATGATTTTAGGTGTTAGTTACAATACAAGTATATTCTGTGAATGAAAATTCATTCATAAAATTTTAGTGTATATAGACACTTGAGTAAAAAAAAATTAGTTGTTTCTTATCGCATAATCTTTACAGCTTTGAAATGCATTAAAACTTTTCGTTACGATTTTCTGTAGTTAGTTTTTAAAACTCCATAAACACACCTAACACAGATAATAGTAATAAAACATTATGTCCTATATGCAGTAATGTTTTATTAAACACCTGATGCTATAAAAAAAATTTTTTTACGCTATTTCACATGTACAGTACATACATCATTCAAAGATATTTCGCGTCTTATCGCGATGCTTTTAATTAGCAGCGCCATTCAGATACCTTAACAGTCCACGTATCAACTTTCCTAAATAAATTGATTCGCATATCGATTAAGATCGTGAAATGTCAATCCCACTCTCCCAGAAAGTCGAGCTGCCAATCATCGATAATGAGCCGTTCACGAGTATAGCATCGTCGTGTGCATTCCTAAAAGAACGTCGCAATTAAGCTTAATCTCAATTTCAAACCCCATTAACCCCCTTCAACAAAAAAAAAAGAGAACACCACCTTCTATATACAGTATTATGCAAATCAGCGTCATGAATATACAAAAAAACTCCCCACAATCGTGTATCATTATACCCCTCGGGCAGATCTTATAATAGGAATGAAAAAAAAAGAATCAGCATCTCAGGAATGTCGTTCCTCTCCGCGCTAGGAAAACTCTCGATTTTTCTCGCTTTCCCAGTATTATAACGACACACGCGCTCGAGTGTCTATAATGTACAATTAGCCCATCGTCGCGTCGAGAGCTGCACGTGCGGATACGGAGCGCGTCAGGGTCGTAGCCGAGAGAGAAGTTGCGGTAAACAATAAATTAACCAAGAACCAGATCGGGCCGGTTGACAGAGCTTCGGTGTATACATAGACACACTGTGATGAGCTTCGTTCTCGTCGATCGAGTTCGTGTGCATTGAAGGAAATTCTGATGAACTTTGCGCGCAGTGGATGTGTGTATGTTTATAGCGCTTATCGCAGTCGTTATTGATAATTTGATCGACGCGTGGGATGGTATTTGAATTTTTGAAATTTTCCGTTTTGTGTCAGCGTCGATGATGCTCAGAATGAATTTGAAAACTATCAGAAGTGCATAAGTCTCTTCCGGTCGTTATGATTTACAAGCTTGCTTAGGTATATAATACTCGAGGAAATAATTCAAAAGAGATACAAAAATATCAACAAGATCGTTAGCTATACAGAAAACAAGACGGAGGTATACACGACGTGAATGAATAATTGTTTAATAAATTCTTTATGACAGATAGTACGCGAACGCAAATAAATAATGTTTCGGTTATATGTATATAACGAAAAACACATCTTAACGCGATTCTATAAAAATTTGTGCAATGTATTGCATGATGCTTCTCTCGATAAATGTGAAATTCCCACAATACTCAGCGCAGTGCTATTGCATTTGTCTATATAATAGTTACGCAAATGAAAATTTGAATACCGGAAACATCCACGTGCGTATATAGGTATGTACATACAAAATCGGCTTTGATCTTCAACTGAAGCATATATGACAGCAAAGGTTCAAGGAACTCGCGCAACGTGACCAAGAATTATACGAAAATTGTTCAACAAAATCGTACAGCAGATCTCTCTCTCTCTCTCCTTATTGCCAATCGTCTCTGTACCAAAACAAAACTCTGTCTTTCCGGAATCCAGTAGTGTACAACACACGAGTACACGCGCGTGTGCGCATACTCAAGACAGAGAGAGAAAAAGAAAGAACGATGAAAATTATTATGCTCGCTCGCGGCGGCGTAAGTCACGTTGCAAGCCACGCGTTCGCTATATACTCCTCGCTGCGCAAGCGATGTAGGTTAGTATTTTTACGAGCCGAGCGCGTGTATAAGTATACATATATATACACATACAAATACGGTGAACGAACAATCGCGAGTAAAGTAGCCTCTCCTGTTGCACTGGAGGTATTGTATAATTATGTTGTGTAGAAGCGAGTGCGTGTTACAAAATGCGTTCAAGTTTTTTTTTTTTTAATTTCGTGATGATCACTTTTTTTTGGGGGGAGGTTCGTGTAAAAGCGTTTATAAGCCTGGGTGTTGACGATTATTTTTGTTTTTCAACCGGTTCTCATTTCACTGGAGTCACGTGAAACAATGTCTCATGTGATATTTCGAATCGTATGGTCACCGCACACATAAAAGCTCAATCATCGATCCTTCTAAGATACAACAGCAGTTCATATAGAATACCATAAGAAGAACTAACGTAAAGACGCAGTATAGCTCTCCTCTCGGTCACATGCTCTCTCGGATTTCTCCGCTCGATCGCCGCCGCCGCCGCGGGTGTCGTCAGATCATGAATTCCGGATTCCGGACGACTACTATATTATACTCTCCAATACGACATCACGGCGAAAGGTAACACACATATACACGCAGAGCTCAGTGCAACGTGTCCTTCGCTATATATTTATATATACTACCTTGCGAGAATCGAAGGAGAGACGAACGCTCTCGCCACGTGACGGGTGCGGTGGTCGGACTACCATACCTATATATAGGTATAGTGGGAAACGATTGCACCTCTCGTTATCTATTCATTTCGCGTATAAGCTATACTTATACTCTGATGCACGGGATATATTACAGGAAGAAGATCGAGACGAAATGAGGTTTATTGTGAGGCGAAGCTTTTAGAATTTGAACTTTATGATGGCGCGAAAATTTGAAATTAAATAAATTTGAAATCGGTTACTATAGCATGAAATTACTCGCGGAAGTTAAGCTTTTCCTTTCTCTCTTATAGAAGAGATACTTTTTTTTTTGTATATGCTGAGAGCCTGTTTTTGTTTGTCCGAACGGCATCATATCCATCTGTTTATCTTCCTGCTGCATGTTTAACGCGGCGCTGTTTGCAAAAAGTCGAGCCTTTAGCAAAAATATTTACCGATTCACTATATACTAGTGTATCGGAAAAATAGCTCTTCCTTCTTTCCAAAAATAACTCTTCTATTCTCAGTTTAATTTTAGAATCTATACTCTCCCCGTGTGTCATTTAGTTGTTATCGAACCGAGCAGCCAAAAATTCCATAACCAACCATCGTGTGTATATATATATATATATATATATA
>UCQR01009953.1:15295-30568 GCA_900474235.1 Cecidostiba semifascia | reverse complement strand
GGGAAAAATTGCGGTGGATTGTTGTTTTTGAGTAGAGGAGGTACATATGACTTTGGGTTCGATTGGCAATAGAGTTTATGGAACAAGTATTAATTTTTGTATTTATGTTCGAGACATCTTCTTCCAAAGTGAAAAACGATAATCCCAGGTTGAACCCTCGGTGCGCGGTAACCAAGGAAAGCAGAAACATTTAAAAAGCGAGGGGAGGCGCAGCAAACAAAGAAACAATGCCGTCCACCCTTAGGGCTGTTATCGAATCCGCGTGAGTATTTAACACTGAGTAATAATTGTTTCGCAAAGGCGCGGATAATCCGGACGATACGCGACGGTCTCTTTGATGGTACTTTATGTGAGGAGATTTGAAATTGCGTATTAAAGCGCGGTCGACTTGGCAACTTATGAAGTGCAATATAAGGGAGCTTTATTGGATCTCTAAGAGAAAGATATTAATTTTACTTTTTTTCTACTCTTACAAGATACAATTCGAAATATCTCGTATCGATGTTCAAGTACATAAAAGAGCAATCAATCACTACAAGTTTAAAGTACAAAAAATGTCGTATTGCTACGTGCAAAAATGTTCGCTGATTTCAATCAAGAGAGATACAGCACAAATGACGGCGCACCTTTATCGCTTTCTCTGATGGCGATCGATCGATCGAGCCATCAATCAATCAATCAATCAATCAATTAATTCGCCACTGTTATCTTCTCGCCCACAATCTTCCGCGATACATGACCGCGGACTTTCGCGCTCGATTAACGATCGCCGTGCCTCCTGATATTTCAGCGAGAGACTACACAGACGGTAGCGCTATAATCCGAGCAGTTGACAAGCTCGATAAAACACTGGCACGTGCAGTCATCTATCGGCGAAATCACACAGCTATATACGAGTTATAAAGCAGCGCCCGAGCGAATTACTTACCGTCGGACGGTTGGAAGAATTGCGCGGGAGATTTGATTTTTTTTCTTTTTTCATCCGTGGGCTCTATAGAAGCCGGAGTTGGTTTTGTACAGAGTGATTTATATATTCTTTTCGTTTTTCGGCTCGTTTTGAAAGAGGAGAAAAACCTCGCTTTCAAAATTTCGAGAATGACTGTAAAAAAACCGGCTGAACTTGAAAAAAGAAAAAAAACGGTGATGGTATACCATGCAGCAAAACCGAAAACTTGGCTCTCAATTATGCAAATCCCCACAGACATACAAAAGTAAAAGGCGCCTCCGTATCCGCTCGTTAATAAATACACAATCCATCCTCCCAACGCTACAGAGCCGCTCACACACACACACAGGCGACCTTGTGCAGGGTGTAAAAGCTCGCAGAGTTCCGAAGGCCGCTCCCGTCCGTATACGCAGTCTTGAAAATAGAGAAAAGCCGCTTGCTGCGCTCGACGAAAAAGGAGTATACACGCACGTGATCGGCAAAGGATATACGTGTGTATATGTATATCTACATCAACACATGCACACACACACACACACACACAGTCAGAGATAAAAGCAGCGAAGGCTGGCGTGAAAGACAAAGGCGTATTTTATCCGCGTGCTCCGCACGCCAGATATCTCTCTGTGGTCGAGCTCGTTTCTCAGGAAGAAAGTCGAGCCGGTCAGATCCAATTTTGTCTCTGTGTGCGTGTATGTGTGGATCGTGTGTGCAGTGGCTCCTTTTTGCTGCTGCAGTGCAGTCGAGCTCTCTCTCTCGTTCTGTGATGCAGCGGCCAGACCTCCCATACTACATAATATACTGTCGCTGGGTATCCGCACTGTATACAAGAGTATATAGTTATAGTTTCTTCGATTTGAATTCTACTGAAAGGAGATTCTATAATGAGAATCGAGAAGTTGAAGTAGAAACTAGTCTTAACGTCCGCTCGTATAAGAGAAGACACTCCATTATTTTCACTACCGTATAAAGAATAGCAGCAGGTCTTTACCCTTCCAATGGCAACTTTTACGAGCCAGACGAAGTAAATTAGCCAGGAATTCCAGCTGTTTAATACTTCAAACTTCGCTAAGGGCTCTCCAACGTCTATAAATTTTTCCCCTGCTGCTGCTGCTGCTGCAAACTTTCTCACTTCACTACTCTCCCTGCAGCCAAAACCAAGAGATGACTTCAAAGTCTTCCAAGCCAGACCAAAGCCATATAAATCATCTTCGTTTATTTTAAGACCCGCGCCCTTACTCGTATAACAGTCTCATCCTCTCGAGATGCGAGCACACGTCTTAATTTAGGAAAATCCTCAGACGGAAAAAAGCTCGTGGATGCCCTTCGCATTCCTCATCTTCGAGGAGCAAAAGGAAGGAAGAAGAAAAAAAGACAACGCCTCCTCCTCCAACCCATTTTACAATGGAGCCGCGCGCGTTTATAAGCGTCTGCGAATCTTGACAACCCTGATATGCGAGAAAGAAAAGAGAGAGTGAGAGAGACCGAAGTAGCACGAGCGACGTTATTATTAGGGCCGCAAAGCTATTTCGCGCTTTCTATTTAAACGGCCCGTCGAGAGAGGGCTAGAGCGGTTTTAGGGGAGTGCGCGGGCTTCAAAGAGGAATTGCGGGCGCCAAGCGGCGCGACAATGTTATATTTAAATTGTAGGTAGGGTATTGTTAGAAAGGGTCGACTACTTTTCTCCGAAAGAGTTATATGGGTGGCGTCTACGTCTGCACTGGGGTGGCTTGTTTGTGTATAATTGTTCATCGCAGTGTGCTGGGCTTGAATTTCTTCGGGAAGATCGAGATTAATTGACTCATTGGAGCTAATTGTTTCGCTTCGACGAGCATAGAGAGAAAATGTTATTCGCAATTAATTCGTGTTGAATTATTCAAACGGCGATAATCACGAGTATGATTGTTTTTTTTTAATCCCAATCACAGCCTACATCGCAAATCATTCCCATAATCGATTTAGGTTAACACTCGTGAAAGCGGCGATCATCATCACGGCATCGGGTGTCGATCGGCGAACGTCGAGAAATTATACGAATAAATTAATTATCCCCTGAATCGAGTTGATTACCGATAATTAGTATGCGCCTAAGACCGGAGCAGAGCATATAAAGCATAATCGGCAATTCCGTGACGCAAGTTACGACAAAGCTGCTGCTGCTGCTCTGTGCGGGCCAAATCAGCCGTTGAATATAACATGAATAGCACCTATCGATCCATATCTTAATGAAAAAGTATAACACAATGTAACGCGTGTGACGGTCGCTACGATAATAGAAGGATTATGACGGTGGTGCTGAACGATTCCGGCGGTCGGCGTCATATGTGCCAGACGTATATGCCGTACGTAAGTCATTCATTGCTTCTTGTAATAAAAGAGGGAAATGAATTATTTTTAGAGAGTGGCTTAAAAATAGATGGATATTATAAAATCGTTTTCATTGAGACGCGTTGAGTGAGTATGATTTATCATACCTATCAGAATGTGGTTACGCGTCGATTAATTATCAGATATCCCCACGTTCAAAATCAATGTTTCAATATTCATTAATCACCGTTAAGTTCGCGTTAATTACAAGATCAATCGACTACTTATGTGCATTTAATGCACTTCTTCGAATCGAGTAGCTCGACAGTGCACAAGATGCCTCGATTCCCGGTAAACAAATGCATTGCAGAGTGCTATTGGCTCCGTATATAATGTAACGAGATCGTCTGCAGCCGCCCGCAAAACGCATCGCGAATCGGTTTCTGCGCACCGCCGAGAAGGACACGTGATATCTCTCGGCGAGTGAGCGACACCCGTCGTCGTCGTCTTCAACGGATTGATGGTCTGTATAGGTGGAGTCGATCGATGGATTGAAAGCACTTTAAAATGGAGCAGTAATTTATTATTATTATTTGTTTTGATGCATCAATGAGGTGAGAATTAGTGATTATAAGACAAATTTAAATTTTTACTGACGTCAATAGGGAAAGTACTTGGTAAGCATAATATAAAAATCTTGGTAAGTTAACTACTTTCTTGGTAATATTAACCAAAAATATAGTTGGTGCGTATTTTACCAAGCGCTCTGTTAATTTAACCAACCATTTTTTTCCGTGTTTAAATGCTTGCGACTCGTAATAATGTAATCGTGCGGGCTGAACAATTATGAAGATAACGTCGTGCAATTAAAATTTCGAAAAGAAACTGTACGGCATTCTTCATTACCTTTTTTAGTTATTCTAAAAAAGTTTAAAAAGTTTTGCTAATACCTTTTATATAATAATTTCGAGTCAAATATCAGCATCATACAAATTGATCATTACAATGCAAGAAACTCTTACGCACGAGAAATTGATCTGTGGTTGTTGCGAGGGTTGTTGCACAACTCTTGAAATTTTATACTAAGAGAAGCTATGTTTCTCATGTAATTACATAATTTTTTCGCTTCGGTCTAATGTGTCGCATCTTCTCAGAATACATTGTACGAACTGACGCGCAGTCGTCTATTTCTTTCCTTCTAAGTAAGACGTATTTATTTTTCTGAATCGCGTACTGCAGTGCTGCTGTATCGTGAGATAATATCCCGAGATTTAATTAACTTTATTATATATCGGTATAACAGAATTGCTTTCATCTCCCGACCTCCTGCTCTAATGAAATATAATTTTTCTGCGTGATCTTCTCTTTAAAAAAGTGATGACCGGATGTTGTGAAGCCGTTAATACAGCGATTTGATTGGTTAAGAAACAAATATCCGGTCTGAATGTAGCTACGATTTTTAACTGTTAACTTCAAGAAAATAAGGCGCGCATTGGATTTTGCTAGTATTTTTAAATAAAACACATTATCTCAAGCCTGAATCAATAAATGCCTTTGATCTAAAAAGAGAACGAACTCATCTCTAATTGAGAAGCTCTCGTCGAGAACTATCTGCAGCTATTTATTGAAAAAGCCGTCATCGCGTCGAGAAAAGATCGAAATTCATCTCAAATTTAGAATCAGAAAAAAATATTTTTCCAACTACGCGGCACAAATCAAGCGTTTCGTCGAGTCACGCGTGCGTTCGACACTGTGCCATCAGTCACGAAGAAATGAAACTATTCAAGGAGCCCGAAACTGCGCGGACACGAAGTTCGCACGTGGGAAATCGCGATCGCGGCAAGTAGCCGGCACTCAAAAGCGCGATAAAGAGCTGTTATCACAGCTGTGTGCCTCCGGGGGCCGAGATGACAATGGAAAAATGACTTTTGTATTGTATTTGCGCGAGATTCCGACGAAGCGAAATACTTGGCATTTCTTTTTTTATAACTGCGTTTCGTTATTTTCACGTTATTATAGAGGTGCAATGAGCTTCTTGTGAACTTGCCTAGTGTCTTAATATGCTAAATGGAAAGGCTTTTTTATCAAAGTTCATCGTACTTTCAATACCCGATATACGTGTGCTTATTTATTTATTTTTTTAATACACTGATGTATATCTATACACAAGTTTGACACTTGCACAATCTACAGGCGATGAATTTTTAATAATTGTCATCCTTTGTCTACGACACAATACGAGCCAACTCCCATCAAAGGCCTTTCCACATCACATATACGGATGAGCCGACGCGGCGAGTAGGAGAATACCTTTTATCGCCCTCTAACGACTTGCATAATCCAGCCACCGCGCACAAAGCCCAATCTGCGAGCGACCCACAAATATAATACCGTAGAGAATCTGCCAAGCCGAGAGTCTCTCTAGCGATAAATAGACGCGATTTTACGAGCGGCGGCGCGTCAATGGGCGACAAAACGTCCATCAGCCGTTTAACAACAATGCCGGAAATTCGATTTAGCAGCCTCGACTGCAGCCACTGCTGCTGCTGCTGTTTCTACGCGCTTCTTCTTCTTCTTCTTCTTCACAAAGCATCATTGCGAGAGATTCTTTCGAGGCGATGCATTAGCATGCATAATTGCGCGGGTAAGAGGTGTGTGTGTACGTGTGCATCTTAGCTGGTTGAATATTGCATCACTGGCGGCGGGTCGCGTAACAGGTATAAAGGTATTGAGATTACGGGTGAGGTTTTCAAAAACTAAGGGACGTGTATAATGTTGGTGAATTGTGAGCGGAGGTAGAATTTTTTTCTTTTTGAAATTAAAATGCCTTGTGCGTGTCGCATAAGCCGAACATTTCTGCAAACTCAAATTGTTTCCCACACGTCTATCTTAATTAGAAGCGGTATTATGGATTCGTGCATTTATGAAAAGAGCTGCGCTAATCTAAAAGGAAAACTTATCTTCAAGTTCAAACCTATACACACATACACACTAATAATCTTCGTTTAAAATGTGTATCTTATAAAAATAACCCTCCCATATCAACAACTCCGAGCGATTTCCCCACACGCGGTACAGATCACATTGTATATGTCTATAACTCGAAACGTGCACGAATCCGCAAAAAAAATAAAGAAGTAGCCGCAGCACACGAGCGAATCACGTGCACCAAGTGTGACATCACTATAATACTGCCAGCCAACCCCCCCGACTCTCGCACCGGACTTGACGACAATTCCCAAAGCACGGTGGAATTTAATAGGCCAAGGCGCGCAATAGTGCCGATGTCGTGCTACGTCAGCTGCACCACTACAGAGCAACCTACCCTTTTCATATACACACACATACACACTTGGCTGAAACAATGGCCGGTGTGACGCGAAATTTTTGCATTCATGAATCGATGCATTTCAAACTCGCTGCCGATTTCGAATGTGCGCGCCCGTGTATACACATATACATATATACATGGGAAGTCGGAACCAGGCAGGAAGAGGTCGACGACCCTGCGTGATGGCGGCTTTCATTCACGAATTCGGAGGCCGCTCAGCGATGAGACGCGCCGGTGCCGTGATCATATGGTTTTCGAGTCTCGGAAAATACTTCGAGACTCATCTCGGTTTATATTTACGAGGTAAATACTATATACTTTGGCCGCAGGTTCAGCGTATTCTCCTCGACGGTTGGGAATATTTATAGCTGCTGCAGTTGTTCTATATTAATTATCCGAGCTATGCATATAATATACGTAATGCGCAGGAAGTGAAATGAAAATTTTTACGATAAGCTAAATCCGGTTTGGATGTAGATATATGTACGTCTATATATGTGTGCGGATTCGATTGTAAAATCAAGAACATCAGGAGTGACTCACATTTGTTGACGTTTAAGGCGATCTCGGTGGCGAACTTCATTCCGCGAAAGACCCCGTGGGCGGTGGTAAGCGGCACTGCCGGCGGCGCGAAGTCCGGATCGTCCAGGTCGAACGACACGCTCTCCTCGAACTCCGTTAGCTCCATTGTCTCTGTCTTTCTTTTTCTTCTGTGGGCTTCTCTGCAAATAACACAGTCCGATTAACTAATACTTAAATTAAACATAGCGTTTTTTTTTGCGGCAAGTATGAAATCTCTTTAAAATCAGTAATTTTAGAAATTTACGCCGGCAATTATCGTAAAAAAACAGCAGCTGACATTAAATTTTCCTATACTTATGCGCCGCGCGTTGTATATAGAAAGAGGAAAAGTTGAAAAGTCATAGACTCTAATGCTTTCATGCGGATTCGCTTTTTTCTCCCCCAACGCCTCTCTGATGTTTAATTCAGAGAGAGAGAGAGAGAGAGACAGCGCGATCGCTCGCCTCGCTAATGAGAGAAAAATTCATTCCATGCATATATGAGCCGCACGCGTATGCTCTCGCTCGGCTGCGCATATGTATACTTATTACGCGAGCACAGCGAATGACGATGCAGCAGGCCGCTGCCCTTGCCCCGTGCTGTTGCATCTCAGAGAAAAGAGAAAAATCGAGATCGTACGAGGAAAGCGATGGTAACCTTGAAGTTGATGCAGCTGTATTTTATCTGTTCGAGAGACGATAAATTTTGATGAATCAAGTTTAACGATGTGACAGTAGATTCGTGAAAATGAAATCACGAAATTCTAAAAAGCGCGAAAAACAGCAAGATTACACCTTTGTTGAAACTACACTCGAAAACCCATATACAAGGCCAGGTTCTCCAGTGCAGATTATTCTCAGAGTGAGAGAGAGAGAGACACTGCGCACGAGAAAAACGTTGTTACCTTGGCTTGGCCGATGCGAAAACGGTCTGTGTCTGTCATTAACAATACTCGCACTGTCCTCAGGCACTCGCTCGACGCTGCAATTACCGGCTGATGTGTTCGGTACCGCCATGGAGGGTTCTGCAATCGTCAATGCCGCGGTGCAACGCACTTGCCTATATTATATACATACACGTATACTGAGGGCATTGCTTTGTTGGTAAACAGAGAGACAGGTGGAACGGCGAGTTTCTTTTCTTTTTTTTTTCATTTAAAAATAAGAGAAGAATTGCATTACCGTTGCTATACCGATATGTACCTGTCCGATCGAGCTTATTAGATAACGTTTAGAGCGAAACTACTTTGCTGCACTCATTATCAGGTTATAAATAATCAAAAGTCATATCACCATTCTTTATAAGCGCACGAGCGTACGTTTTATCTATACTAAAAGTCGAACATTTGATAGAAATATCTGCAACTTTCATATAACCATAAAATACAAGCATGAGTCACGACACTATAACATGCACGCAACTATCCTGTTCAAAGCCCTCCATCCAGCTCTAAAAATAGCTCCTATCAATTACAAATCCGTAAAAATGTGTGCTTCTCTAACCAATTAAATCAGATCGTCGTCCCTATAGGTACTTACTGCAGCTTGTACTGTATACGCGGTTCAAACAAAAGCAAAAGCCGAACCGGTCGCGGCACGCGCTCGAAGAAGAAGAAGAAGAAGAAGCCGCGCAGCAATGCAAGAAAGCAAAAAGAGTCGTATTATAAAAAAAAAAATCTGAGACACTCGTTGACAAGCCGAGAGCTGACTCTCGCGAAAGCTTTGTATTATACGCCATATATATATAAACTCGGCGTGGCAACAGGCCGTGATCGTCGAGGGTATTATAAAAGGAGACGAGCATCAACATCGAGATAAGGCGATCGCGAGTTTGTAAATAATCGCGAACGAAAGCCAAATCGCACATCAGAAGCCGTCATGCGATGCGTTTGGTATAGGTAGGCACAGCACGAAAATATCGGAGGAAGATTTTGTTAGGTAATTTTTTTTTTTCGTTTTAGTGCATCAGAGCGCGTGCTGTTGCTGCAGGAAGCGGAGGTGAAACGAATACAAGATTTTTTATTGTTCGAAAGCGCGGTCGCTGGAACGGGGAGGGAAATCTTTGGATTTTCGCGGGTAATTGCTCGAAAGTTGCGGTTTCTACAACGTGTGTTTTCACACACTTCTTGATATTAACGTTTCGAGAACTTATTTTCAAGTGGGTCAATTAGTAAAAGTTGACGATAGCAATGAGAGCAAAAGTTTCCTCCGCTGAGTACACTTACATGTGTATGAAAAAATAGTGAAAAAAGTTTGTATCGTGCTCGGTTGGTAGAGCATTATTAACATCGAATCGACAGGAAAAAATTTGTTCCAATTCGACGAATGGAAATTTCTAGGTTAAATTTATAAGTCAGCAGAGTAGCGCATTTACGTGCGTATATACCATATTTTTGCTTGCTTTAGCAAATCGAGGAGATAAGCGATCGACCTCTAATATAACCAATGATTAAGTATTTCAAAAAAGTTGACGCATCAAGATACGTAGGTACAAAGTTCAATCTCCGATCTCGATGCTTTGTAGATTCATTAACCTTTTCAGCGGCAACGAACCGATTTTCGTACACTGACCATTTGTTTGGTGAACTTCACTTATTTTCCCACCCAAACACGCACTTTCAGGGCAAACAAAACCTATATACTTAGGTATACAGCTGACAATCGCACTCGAACAATCGTAAAAACTCACCAACAAAACACACAGCTCCAGATGATCCACAAGTCAGCTTCCTCTTCCACTCCACTTCTCCGTCGAAGAAGCGTCAGAGAAAAGTCTCCCGATTCCGAGATCACTGGGAACCCTTACGTGGAAAACCCGCAGGTATATTATAACCTAAACAACTTTCCGAGTCTCCCGCGCCGCACGTGTTCGCTGTAACTTATTAGGATGTCAGAGGTTATTCCGCTGGCCGTCGTCGATTTTCAGAGGGAAAAATCGCGAATTTGACAATCGACGACAGCAGCAGCAGCAGCAGCAGCGAAAACGTGCAGCGGCGGCGACGGCGGCGCACACGAGACGGGAACCGCACGGGGACTGAAGTATAGACTTGCCGTGGCCGCGTGTATGTGTTGTACAGCAGCAGCAGCAGCAGCAGAGCGGCAGGCAGCGTGCTTAGAGTGGCTGGCTGCGGCGTGTTTTCGTTCCCTCTCTGCCCCGCTCGTTCTCGCGTGGTCGACGACGCTCTCTTTCTTTCTTTCTTTCTCTTGTGTGAGCTGGACTAACTGGCTGTCTCTCTCCCGCTCTCCTTTTTCTTCGCCGGATAGGCCCAGGCACGGAGCGAGGACGAACGGGGCCCCTTTTTGGACCTGCTGACTTCTGACATTCAATGAGTTGTGCCTTTGTTCTTGTGTGCAGTTTGTTAATCTTGTATGGGTTTGTGCCGTCACCAGCTGCGTTGGTGTGTGGCAGGAACGTGACTTTGTCTTCGATTACCTGAGTTATCGCGTGTAGTTTGTGAAAAAAAAAAAAAATAACTGTTATCAATATGCTGGATATTTATGGATATCGGTACGAGCTGTGTGTGACCAGGAAAGAAAAAAGAAACGGCGTTGATAAAGTATGCAGTTCCGTTTGGACATATCGAGTGGCGGGAAACCGGCGAAAACTTGTAGGTTAGTTTTCCCTTCTTTCCGCTCTACTTTTTTTATTATCGTCGTATACGAGATCGAGCCGTCTATTAAAATAAACTACAGTAGCCCCTGCGGTCCAGATCCAGTTTATTGCGACTATTCATCCGATCATCAGATACCAACAAAAGATTTTCATATGATTTCAACGACAATCGACCTTTATTAGGACACGTATCCGTAAAAACTCACCACCACGCATAAGTAAATATTCAATTATGTGTGTGATATCGCACATATCCGATAACTAAGGCGTCCTCTTAAATATCTCTTTCGTGCTGCTGACGTCGAGTTATACGTCATTTGCAAACATACGAGCTCGCCATCGTAAATTAATCAAATCTACTTAGCACAATAATTATAATCATAAGCACAAGTATATTAAAATTTAAAATTGTCCAACTATAATATCGCCAGTACGTGTACAATATTCGTGTTGAGACACGTGACTTTATTAGCCGTCCTCGAATGCGTGCGGTGAATTTAACCGCAAATTTCCCGAGGCTGTCGCGTAAAGTGCACCTTTTAACGCGTAACGCTCGCGCGAGCTGTCGAATTACTTAATTTGCGATTATTTCGCGTTTGAAATTTTAGAGAGCAAGGAACGTTTTCGTTTCTTATTCGCTCCGTCTAGAGCTGCCGATAAATCGTCCTGACGTTTGTATAGTATTTTATGCACAAATTTATCTTTGTAAAAAAGAATGATTTTTTTTTTCTAGCTCACTTATGCAACGGTCTATCAGTATATAATGACGCCGCGGTCTTCACGCGAGCAGCAAAAGTCCAACAAAATTACAAGCATCACGTGCACGCGATACACAATATACAAACGGGTCGGAGCAGCGCGTTATCGTTAAAAACGAGGCTGATGATGATGCGTCGGCTGAATCTGAATATAACTTATCCCCTCAATATAATCGTCCAGCTTGCAACTCTCGTATATTATATCAGTTAAAATAGCCGATCCCCCTGCACAGGAACACTGCATTAATTTGCACACAACTCGACGTCAATGCCTCGCATCGTCCCAGTCTCGAAACGATTCATACAGCCCTATAAGTAGACTGCGATGTACATATTCCGCACAAAGCGGCGAACCTTCGACTCGAGGATCTTCCTGATGGCTGTGAGAGATCTATAGTGTGTGACTCTGAGTGGATCGATCGATCGAATAGCCTCAATGTAAACAGGAAGCGACGGTTTTCGCGGAACTCGATCGTATATATACGCTTGGAAAAATTTTATTTCGCGTCTACACTGATGTGCCGTTAAATATCGCGTGACGTCTCGACTATACGATGCTGCATCTTGGATATAGACTAAAATTAAAGTTCGGAAACTGTGTAAACGTCTCTGTGTGTGTTATACAGTATAGCCTATAGCTAAAAATACCGGTGTGAATCAGAGAAGTCTTTGGGTACAAAGGCTCTGTATATGCATGAGTAATCCAGCCATCATTATGGCACTATAAGCGAACCCAGACACACTCGAATTCTTTATACTTATATTTATTAAAAATATCGTTCTTATATACGCCCATTCGAATTCCACGATGACGTCGATCCATAAATAATGCAAAACTACTCTCACCAGATAATAAACCAGCCGTCATACTTATATTTTCATTTTTTTTTTGTCTCGGTTCGATTTTTTAATTTGCTCTCGCTCGAGTAACGAGATATACAGCTCTCAGAATGCAGAAGCGGAAGCCGGTAGGTGTATATAATCGAAAGGAATATGTCACCGCAACGAAATAATGCCGATCGTTTCTAGCGCGCGAAATTGTTACACGCGCTCAGGAATGGAAAAAGAGAGAAGCTATAAAGGCATCAGATCCGTTTCGCCATATAGTCGGTCGTACCGGAGATCGAACGATGTATATCGATTTTCACCTGATGCCTGCGCGCAGCTCTCGCTCTTTTTCTGTATACACATGTATACTGCGGCTCTCGAGTGCAGCTACTGCAGTATATACTCGAGGCTGCAGCGCTGAGCCTCTCATAAAACGTTCGATCTTTACTCCGAGAGCTAGTGGGTGTCTAGTGTTTCTCGTATGGGTGAATTGTGGTCTCGAATTCGGAACAAGGTCTTATTGCACCTTTCTTCCGCCTTTTTCGTTGCGTTTTTGTAATTGATTATATATTTGATTTGAACTACTTGCATATTGGCAGCTGCAGGTAAATATGCAATGTGTTATACATATACCGCGAATGTTATTGAACCACATCAGCTGCACAGAGTGTAATCACACTTGCTACCCATCAGCCACAATCATGTTTCCGCTTGATTGATCTGGCGGTTCATGAACTTAATGGACTGAATTACTATGTTACATAGAAATATGCCCCCCTATTAACCCATTATTATGATTCAACCGCTTCTATAAATAACTCTCTGAATTGGTTATTTGAAAAGCATGTATACAGATATATACTTATTTGATATTTCTATTCAGGAATTTGGGATGAAGTAGTAGCACCGTGGGAAATGCGTCGATCAATTAAATTTAACTATATACGATATTTTATATAATACCTCATCAACATAAATTTTATACCCGAAATAAAAGCTGTGCATTTATCTTAAAATCATAACCCACCGCGAAGTGAACGCTTGGATTGCCGTGTCATTATATCGATAATTGAACACAAATACTTAAAGCAGTTTTAATTTTCCGCGTAACTTGAAATTTAATGGCTCGTTTTTATGGTGGTTGGCTAAAAGTATATTACGAGTGCCGTGCTCCGATGCGAAGCTCCGTATAGCAACTTTCTAAAACTTGTAAACTAGCGCCATCGGGCGGTTAAGTGCTCAACGTTCAAAATGAGCATGCTACTACCTACTCAGGTAGCGCACGGTAACAAAGACACAGGAACATAAAATGTTGTTACATTAAAATACGCTGGATAATAGGCTTTTCTGAATTATAATCATCAGCGTTTATTTCAAGTCATTCCTTTATAATGTGTGTGTATAATTTGCTAAACTTTTCCATTACGTTATTACGAGCGAGTCGTCGACGACAGACGTTAAAAGAAACAAAAAAGTTTGCATAAATTTCTTCTCAATAACAAAGTCAATATTTCACGCGTTTCGCGCTGAGTAAAGGAAAATAACTTCCCGGAGCGCGATGCAGCGCAAGAAAAATATTTTCTCAATCCGAAAAGCGAGTGATATATATTACGAAAAAGACAGTCTCTCTTTGTGCGCGCATCGAGACATTACATTACAGCAGCATTGGGTAGTGCGGGCGCCGAAAAACGCTGACTCGCGCTTTGACACGACTGGCTGAGTATATAGTGCATAGCTGTCGACGCGCAGCGAAGGAAGGAGTTGCGGCTGCACAGGGCTCGATTAAATTATGTTTAGTGAGCAGAGATAAAGAGCCGGAGCTTAATTAAGACTCGAGCTCCCTCCGTCCTCCTCCTCCTCCTCCTCCTCCTCATCGTCGTCGTCGTCGGCAGATTATATTGTGTACTTAATGGCCGAGCGTCGCGCTCTCGAGCGTTTTCACTTTTTCATTCGACTTCTCTGATGCTTGGCTTTTCACTATTTTTAGTGTATAAGTAGTCGAGCTTCTGATGACGCGAGTGTGCTGCTTTCTTCTGGCTAATCATGGTGAGTGTCTTTGAAGTTTGTTAACTATAAACATAAGGCTGGAAAGATAAATTTTTAACAGCGGCGAGAGATAACGGGTCGCCGGCGATTAGTCTTGCTCGTTTTTCGGAGTCTCGCTATACTGCATGCGGGCGGAAAATGAGTGTCTCGCGTTGTGAACAGTGAGAGCAACGCTGTAATTTTCTTCTATCTGTGTAGCCGCCGGTCGTGAGATAAGAAAATCGCTGAGAGCTATTTATCGAGAGCCTTCTTCGTGTGAAAATAATTATTCTATTCACTATATTATCGTTGTTTTTTATGAAAATCAATGGAATTTTAGGATGTCTGCAGCAGACCGCCGTCAGTCACGAAGGATAATAAACCAAATAAACGGCAAGAGCTGCGAGAGAAGATCAAGGAACTGAGGCAGAAAATCGACGAATTGGGACGTCAGATCGACCACTTGAAGCGACGACCGGAAGAGCATCAGCTGAGATCGTGAATATTAGCAGTCGACGCAACTCAAAACGGTATACCGCACACCGAATCTTCCATTTCGATGACAAAAGTTTTTCACACGTGCCCGGCAATTGTGCGAACGAAAAAAAAAAAATGTGTCAAGAAGGCAGTTATCTTTAGCGAATAAAGCGTGAGAATTTTACTAAAAAAGTGTGAATTTCTTTGCTCGCTAAACGCGTGCTACACCCTAATATACATTCGAAAAGTAACACATCGACCATATAACGGCGTATAGTTCTTGGAATATACATAACTGGAACACGAGTGTATTATACAGCCGTTGCTCGCGTGGATAATCTTGCTTATAAACGCTCCCGGCGACAGTAGAAAAATCGACCAAACATCAACGATCGCGCATCTGCAGCTCATGCTGTATATCTATGTAT
>UCQR01009953.1:0-12624 GCA_900474235.1 Cecidostiba semifascia | reverse complement strand
TTGTATATATCGCGCGAGCTTTATCGTTTATTAATAGTCGAGTCTAATTTGGATTGGACCGCGACGAGTGTGTTATGTACGTGATGTGTGCACTGGCGCGGCGCTAGTGTGTAATATACGGAGAGTCAGTAGGGAATCGCGGCCAAAGTCATCGTGATATTGCACACGACGGTATAGTTATATAGTTACTTATATAGCGGCGTTTTTTTTCTCTCTGTTCTTCCGCGCTCTCCTCGCACGCACGTAGTCGAATTACACCGGGCGATGTGTCATACCTACTCGGATGCTCCGTTATCGTAGGTGTAAGTGAGTTGAGAGTAGCACACACAGGAGTCGAGTGTCGAAGTAGCCAGAAGCAGGAAGAGGGCATTGAACGGACTCCCGGTGGGAGTCAAAGGTCGACATACTCGCCGGCCAGACGCCTTCTCGTTCTTTCTCCCATCATCAGTATAGTGCACAATATCTATCTATCCTATCCGTGTATATACGGCTAGTACGCACACGCCGAAAGGATACGCGAGAGCGACGCAGACGCATACGCGGAGGGCAGCAGCTTTGTTGTGCCTTGTGCTGCTGCGGAGAAAGAGCGAGAGAGAGAGAGAAAAGAGTGGCAGTAGCGGCTCTCCCGAATCGATTCCAAAAGAGCTGCAGTCGTCGTCGTCGTCGTGCTCGTAATGGTTCGCCTCTTCGAGAGGAGCTCAGGAGCATCAGCTTCGTGTGCAGTGGCGTCTTTTGTGTTTACTACTCCTACTGCAGCTCCGATGCACCGCGCTGCTGCTGTTTTGTACCTGCTGCATAACAACAGGCCAGGAGAGGGGGGAGATAGGGCGTGCATTATTTTGCGCTGCTACAGCCGCTGATGCTAAACTAAACTATACTCGCTGCTCGAACGGCTGATGCATCAGTGTGTGTATACTTACCGTCTATATCCGTACTGCGTACTCTGACGGCGGCGGCGGATACATTTTCGTTTTGGTTTGTGCGGTTTACTTATATTCGTTAGTACTAATTGATGCTGAATAGGCAGCGCGAGATGTCGAGTGCAACCGGACGTCTTTTGTGCTGCACTGGATATTGCGCGAGAATAGACGTTGGGTTTTTCTCACGATTAAAGTTCTGCGAACAATGATTGTGCGTCGTCAGCTGCATCTCTGGGAGTCACGCGTCGTCTAGCTTTCACTTTGTTGTCCCGTTGCTGTATAATGTAAAATAAGCAATTAACGAAATTCATTAAAGTTCGAATTTAAAGACTGCAGAAATAACCTGCGACTCGGGTTCCGCAATTGTTGTGCATTTGTTTGGCTGGCAACGTGATCGTTATGTTGACGTTTTTTGCGCGATAAGCATGCGTGTGTGTTCCTCGGTATAAAGAATGGCAGGTGTAAAGTTGTTGTTTTTTCATTGGTATTGATTGAAACTGATTGCTTACAATGAGGTCGGTTCCGCAATGGTTTATTCGTCAGCGTTGCGTCAGCGCAACTGTTTCTTTAGGCACTCAATTTTCACGTTCCAATGCTTTTCAATGACAATTTAGGATATTGTGAGATTACTTCCTTATTATTCTAATATTCTAATGTAACATAGTGAACTAGCTTTTGACTTTTCTACATGCAAAAAAGTAATATTTTTAAAATGTATAATAAATTCTTACAACATACTTTGATCCTACGTATTAAAATGTTGTTTGTTGCAATTCTTTCATGACTAATTCTTTCAAGAAAAGATAAAAATTAATTGAGAAACGTTTATGAAACAAAGTCTTTCTTTTAGAAAGCTGCATTTTATGTATATCGATATTTTTGATGACACGCAGTATAAACATACTTGAGCAATATATATACAGACACATTAATTCGATGTGTGCCATCCATTGTAAGTTGACACATTTAAAATGCGTATTACTTTGAAAGAATTACAGCACCTGCCATTTGCAGAAATGAAAGGAATGCAATTCATTTGTAAGCTCGGCATGCGTTCTTTATTTGTCAGGCTTACTGAGTTGTTTAGTCTGTGACTGCTAAGTAAGTTTTCTCTTTGCTTCTTTTAGGGCAGCACAATGTCGAGGAAGGATGGTAACAAAATGCTGGTTCACCAGTTATCGTCCGTTCTACCAGATGATCGACCAATCACAGCAATAAATATCATAGAAGACTTGGACAAGTGTCCACCAAACTTCACTGTTGTAAGTATTTGATCTAGAAAATTATTAAATATACTATATTTTTGATACAGCAATGACTGATTCATTCCCTGAAAAGATTTCATTCAATGAAGAGGCTCAGAGTGCTACTTAAGACTTGTATGACTCATGGATTATTTAAAGATTGTTATTCGTTTCCTAACTGATTAATATTTTTCCACAACCGTTATAATTTTCACTTTCTCACATGACTGGCAAATTTCTCAAATACCTTCTTGAAAATTTAAACAATCATTTACTTTGTTTTTGTTTTTTTTAGGTATCCAGAACTTATGATTTAGATTCCGATGCCGACTTATGGCGAGAGAGTGGTTTGTTTATCAAGAAAAAATCCAGATACATATGTTTTTCAAAGACTGAAGGATTACCCCATTCTGTAATTGAAAAGATATCCATTATTGACGAGAGAGAACCTCCTCCCGAAGGATTCAGCATGATATCTCACACTGTGGATTCAAGTAAGTAATTCAACATATACAGCTCCCAACCTTGAGAGATTTCTTGTGATGCAATATTCTCACTATTGTAATGGGATTGTGAATTAATTACGTGTTTCTTGTTGCAGTGCAAAAAGCTTGGCGTAAAAGGCAACTGTGTTATAAAATTAGGAATAAGGATTTGTGCTCATGTGCTGTATCGGATATTATTTTATGTAGTAGGGTTGGAAAAGGCTCAAAAATGGCTCCTGATGAATTCACTTATGCTGGGTAAGTTACGCATTCCGTTTGTATTTGCAGTACCCTTGAACATTCTAACAAGCAAGGTATTTAACAAACACATTTTTAATTTCAGTGTCATAAATGGAGTATACGTATGTTACAAAACAGTTCCCTTACAAACGGGTTCCTTAACTGCACAGCCATATGCCAATATAGAGTAAGTATTAAAAAACAATCTGTCTGACAAAGTCGCCGACAAGTATTTTCATTCGAATGAATTACCGCAGATTGTTCCAAACTTCGTCGCCAACTCTGTCAAACGGAACGCCGCACAGAGTAGCACCGGAGAGGCCGCCTAAGCCAAAGTTCGTAGCGAAGCCCACGAATGGACTGTATCCACAAATAAGTCCAGTGAGTGCGGGAAAGATGACTGAGGATAACGACCAAGACTACGAAGTTTTGAGCCCAAGTGCAAGAATAAGGCCAACGCGACCGGCGCCAAGGCCGCCACCGAATAAATCACCTCTAGTTAATTCTGTGCCGACTACGTACGGAACACTGCCAGGTTCATCAGATCTCGATGGAGTTCCTTTTGTTCTCAATCCTCTTTTGAGCACGAGTGCAACAAATTCGTTTAGTGTAAGTAACTTTTGATAGTTGCAATTTTTTCAATAATCGAAATTTGAGTAAATTTATATGTTCTGACGATTATAAGTTAACGTAAAACTAGAACTGAAGATGTAAAAGTTGGAGGCGATCAATACAATTAAAAGTTTTATCTTATCATTGTAGAAGCAGTTTCCTGTGATTAAAATCCGAACTCAAAAAGAGCTGGATAAAGAGGTAAGTTTGTTGGATGAGTCAAGAAATAATTATTTTTCGCTACTTTATCCTTTTCGATAACATCTAACGTTAAACTATTTTATTTCAGTATTTCTACGATTTTCGAACTGAGCGAGAAACTTGAAGGGAGTCAAATCGTGCCAATTGAATTGCTTAAAATTTACGGATTTTCAGCTATATGTATACATCTGTATCGATAATATAGCTCTAGCCATGTGTAAGAGAGTGCCTGAACGAATGATTCATAACGTGAATATTCATCAATCCAAAAAAGAGAAACAACAAGCAAATCCTTCATCGTTTACAGTGATAAGAAAAATGGAGTACTGATTAAGTGGTGTACTCGCTCTGCTCGCTACGTAATTTCTCCCACAACTTCCATGTCTGATTTAGATTTTTGATACCAGTGATTATGAGCATTGTATTTTTATAGACTTGCGTTATTATTGTATTGTTCGTAGAAGTTATATATATAAACCTGTATAATATGTTCTAGTTGTTTATGAAAATATTATAGAAATATTTAACATCACCGTACTACTACGTCAAGAGCTTATAAATATTGAGTAAGACATTTTTTTGAATAAAAGAAAAACACTTTTTTTGATAATTAATCTTAATTATTCATCTGTCTCCTGCTATTCTTCCGTGCCAGTCGAATGGGTGAAAAAATTCACATTCGTTAAAGTTTGATTTGATAATACATATTTTTTATTAAAATAAATTTATGACTTGATTTTACATGTCACGTTGACGCCAACGGTTCAAACACGTTATATAGATCCATTATTATTCATATTTAATATTACTCTTTTTAGTTACTACTGTATATTTACATAAATAACATTTTTACGTACAGCTGTATTTAGTATTGGTGCAAGTGTGACACTTTCCTAAATGTAGAAAAGGATACATATTATGCAATTGTTGAACATCACACATACGACTACTTATTTCCGTTTAAAAACAATTGTACAAAATACGTTAATAGTCACAACGTACGGTGTGGCAAATACAAATAAGCATATTTGTTTTGTATGTCTCGACACTAAAATTTAAAAATTTGCACATTCATTGTGTTCTATTTACACCTTCCACGGCCACGATAATTAGTTACTAGTTTTTAAATGTCATTGAAAAGAACGAAAGCTTAGCCAACTAGTTGCACTTGTATTACATTTCTTTACATAGATCATCAAGTAATGCCTTTTAAATTAATTATTAAAATGGAATAAATTATAATGAAACGATTGAATGAAGCGATGACTCATAAATAATAGGCTCTCGCGACCTATTTACAAAACTGACAATTTCTTTAAAATAATCAGCTAAAAGACGTAACACAATTTAAAATATTTTCTATTTTAATTATTACATCTTCTAAACTCGGTAAAAAAAAGGACTGTCACTGTGTATATAAACGATATACATCATTGCAGTCTCGAATCACAACGCAAATATAAATAAAACCGCATCGAGAATACTCGACGCTCACAATTTCTGGCGTCTCTACAACAAAACCTTCGAATAAAATAGTAAAAAGGCAATTTACTAGATACAGTCTTACGGGGTAACAAGAATTAATCATCGTCTCTACATCTCGCAGAAATTCAGAGAATGCATCGCTCAGAACCAAAAGTGTCCGTAACGAATTCGCGAGGGCAACCAGCTAAGCAGCAGTCTTTTCAACGACATTTCTTATCGAGGCTATCGTCAGCTACTCGAGGACTTAGACTCCGATGACGCCGTCGAGGCGGACGAGCTGCCGGAGCCCCATCGAAGCGCGCTATCAGGCAGGACACGTTTGGCCAATCGTCAAACAAACGGTCCGGTCCAGTGCTTCGTATGCGTGGTGCTGGAAGTGGATCCCGGGAGACTGCTCAGGCTGATACCGTGCCTCTCGAGCACCGCAGTCGCCTTGATCTTGCTCTTGTACTTGACGTCCTTGGGCTTGAGCATGCTCTTGTGGTTGCTGAGCAGCCGCGAAGGCGTCAGGATGGACTTGTTGCTGAGGCCCGTCGCCTCGAGGAAGTTGTCGTAGTTGACGCCGTTGCCATTACTCAACAGCTGTTGCGCGTTACTCGTGCCGTTGCTCGTCAGCACCGTATTGTTATTCTCCACGTTCTTACCCAGCGCTGAGATGTCGTTCGAAGTCAGGCTAGTCGTGGTACTGCTGTTGCTGTTGAGGCCAGCAAAGGTCTCGGAGCCGTCAGCCTCGGGTCGATCCGGGTCGTCGGACAGGTCGCACTCGTCCAAATTGAACTCCTCGAAGTTCTGCTGGATGTCGTACTCGTCGACATCAAACTCCGTGGGCGGTTGCGTCGTCGGTTTCTTTGGCGGCTCGTTGCTGAGCTCGTTGCCACCCTCGATCTTGAACTCCTCGAAATGCCGCACGATGTTCGTGACCTTGGGCAGACGATTGCGCGGCTCCGGCGACGACCTCGACAGGTCGTTGTTGCTCTTGTGAAGCGTGAAGGAGGAGCGCACGTTGTTGAAGCGATTCTTCCAGAAACTGGTGGCCTCGTCGTTATTGTTCCTCTTCGGAATGTCGTCGAACTTCAAGCTGCGTACCGAGGTCGGCGTCATCAGTGGATTCTTGCCACTGAGCCCGAATATACTCCGACTAGGGGTTTGGCTCGGATCAACGTTTTGCTTCTTCCGCGAAGTTTCGTCTATTAGGAACGACGGGCTGGGTATTTTCTTTAAGATTAGCGTGTTATTGCGGAACTGGGGCTTGGGAGGTAAGGCTGGAGGTACTTTCGGTTGCGGCGATATGATCTCGGGCAGGGACTCGATGTCCTCGTAGTCGAGATTTTTGGCTATCGTCAGTCCTTTGCCAGACATCTGCAGGCAAGTCTTCTCCTCGATTCTCTCCATGCGCAGGGAGGTCGGGCTCGAGGGCTTGCTGTTGTTCTTTGACTTTAACGATCTGCAAGAATACACCGCTCGTTATTTCCAGTTTTTTGTTAAGTAAATCACGGAATATAAGTAGGCTAGGACTCACCTCAGAATATTGCTGGAATTGTTCAACGGCTCCTCAACTGTGACGCAAGGCTCGATAATAACGATCGGTCGAGCCTTCGAGTCGTCCACGTCTTCCTCGAGACCAGACTCTGGATCCAGAGCAGGAACGATCCTCATGCCGAACTCGTCCTCGGAATTCGTCGCCTCAAATCCGTCGATGGACGGCTCGGGCTCGTTGTCGTTGCTGTCCTGCTGCTGCTGTGAAACAATAACGAGTCAATTACTTAGCATTGAAAAAAAAAGAAAATGAAAAAGCAATGCAACAATGATTTATTCATCCGGCAAACTCAGCGTACCTCCTTCTCCATAGTCTCGATAGCGCTGGTCGTGATGGTAGTCGGAGTGATCCTCGTCTCGTTCGGGGACATGGTGATCTGCGGCGGTTCATCCGAGTTCCGCCTCTCCATCTCGGAGCCGACGGACTCGATGTCCGAGAGCCTTGCGGGCTGGAAACGAACGATCTTGCCTCGATGCTTGAATCTACGCGGCACCGACAGGATGTTTTCCTCGTCCTCCATGTCGCGAAGGAGGATCTGGTTGACGCACTCGAGCACCGAGTTGTGGTTGCTGTTCGGCCGGTAGACGCTGTGCCGCAGCATCTCGTCGTTCAGCCGATCCTCGTCCGGGTCGCTGTACCAGTTGCCCGAGGACTCGTCGTGGTTCTGGTCTTCAGGTTCGAGCCTCGTTATCCGACTCCTGCAAAAATGAAAAAAAAAACAATCTGTTAGAGACTCTATTTTAATTTTTAATACTATATCGCAATAATAAAGTAAAAACCTACACTTGAACGTTGTTGTTGCTGCAATCCTCATTAGTCGTCGTCGTGACGTTATTCCCATTCCTCGCCTGCAGGTTCCTCTTGTTGTTCTCGTCGAGGCAGGCGTTCTCGTAGATTGGTTCATCCTCGTCCTCGTCCGAGGCGTAATTACAGTCCATCCCGTCGTCCTTGCTCTCGGATCTGGCGATAGTCGGCTTCTTGGACATCATCAGCTGTCTGTCCTCGAGGATGACCATGGTGACTTCGTTCTCGCTGTCGGTGGTGACGATGGTCGGTGTGCATCGACTGCTGCTGCCCTTGTTGAGGGTAGATCCTGGTGACACATCGGTGGACTCGCCCTCGCAGAAGCCCTCGGTACTCAGGAGCGAGGGACTACCGTCTGTGGTCGTCGTGATGATCGAGGCATCGGTGTTCTCGCTCGAGGTTAGACTCGCTTTGGAGATGTCGCTGCCGGCGAAGCTGTGGGTCTTGCGGATGTTGCTGTTGACGTGGTGATGGGACGAGTCGAGACCCTCGTTCAACTTGGTGATTATCTCGCACTTGAGTTTCTGGATGTCCTTGCTAAGGCCACTGTCGTGCTCCTGTGTGCGAGAGAGCGTAATATATTATTGTATTAAGTCGTTTGAAAGTTAATAACATTTTTATAATTTGTCGAAGAATCTAGAGCATCAGTGGCGGTGTGGAAATATGTCGTAAATCATCGCAATAAATGAATTGAAAGAAGCGGATTTGTAACGGCTTAATCAGTAGGGGGAAATCACATGTTTGAAGTTCACTTAGATTATACTCGATTATTATCGTTCTCTCGTCGATAAAATCTGGAATATCGTATCTTTATACAGGTATGTACATATCGCTCCGCAAGTGAAATCGCGGCTGAATTTACGATCAATGCCGTTTGATAGTTTAACTGCATATCGCGAATTAAATATACCATGAGAGCGATACACTCGTCGTCGAATATAAATCAACTTTCGGAAATCGAGTGCGCGCAAACAGCTTTATTAAGAAAGTCAATTTGAATACACACCTGAAAATCGGTCGACTCGAGTGACGGCGTCTCGTTGCTCCCGTCGTTCATTCCCTCAGCAGCAGCAGCGACACAGCAGTTCTGATCCCTTTGTCCCTTGATGTAGCTCTTGGTGTACCTCCTGAGCCTGGCGATCTCGAGCTGTTGGTTCCTGATGACGTTGTCCTTCTCGCAGAGCAGTTGCCTTATTGACTTTTGCTCCTGTTTCAGCCTCGACTCGAGGACCAGCAGAGCTCGTAGTATCCGTGAGAGCTGTTGATCTCGTAGAAGTCGTTCGCGGTCGTGCTCAGCGCTGAGACCGTCGAGCTCGCGGACCAACTCACGACATCGACGTGTCGCCGCGCGCAGCGAGTCCTGCGTGCGCGCGACCTCCTGCCGCAGGCTCCGCACCTCCGACTCCATCTGGAACATGGGAATAAGGTTCTTCTTTAGCTTTTTTATGTATATAGATATTTATGAGCTCTCGTGTCTAATTAGACGTGATTATCTTTCGTTATTTTTGTATATATTATATGCATATATATGCGCGCGTTTGGAAAATTTGACCGCGGTGATTGATTGCTGCGGGGGGGAAAACAATTTACGGGATGATTACTGGCTCTGTGATTACGAGGTTATTAGCGTGACTTTTTTTTTACGCCCGCGCCAGCGGTAATGGCGTATAATCCGTTAAACCGGTTAATTGTATTTAGAATCGGTGCATATATATGCACGACGAGATTCGGATCCTCCTACCCTGTGAGTCTACCTGTATAGCATACCTGTACACATGAGGAATGCAAGAAAGCAGCTCTCGTCATCCCGTGTATTATCCCCGTAGCCCAGAAATAAGTGCTATATAGGACTGAATGTCGTGAATCTCCGCGCGAAGATGCAGCACACAGAAACACACATATAAGAGGCCCCGAAGCAATCAAGTCGGCTCGCTGACCTCCTATCCCGGCGAGGCGAGCGAGTCGGTGCGAGCAGAGTTAGTGTATATAGAGGTGGCGCGGCTCGAAAAAACCGTTGGTCAAGAATGGAGAAAGTCAGCGGCAGCAGCACACTTTTCGGACGGCCTGCGCCACTTCGACCGCCGCGACGTGGGTGTTATCGTGAGATGTCGTTGCAGCAGCGGCGTAAACGAGCTGCTTGCCGCTCTCTCAGCGTAAATTGGATGATTTTTTTTTTCGTCGAATAAACGAATCAATTTATATTATATATCCTATACTTTGCCTACCGGATCTGCATATATGTTTGTTATTATACGTAGTATATACCTACGCCGCGCCCTCCTGCAGCTTTCAAGATGGGATACGCGATAGTATACACGCGTGTGTGTATACACACGCCTGCTTTTTTTGGTCTCCACTTTGCCTTATACACTTACTTGTAACACGCACTCGATGCTTTTTATTGTCGCGCAGTGAAATACTGCTCGACTTGTGTATATATATAAAAGGGTGAACGCGCGTAGCGTAACCTTGAAAAAAAAAAAGAAGAAATTGTCTTGCGCGCGTTATTTTTACCAAAGCACATACCGCTGCCCACAAAATTTGCATGTAAAGCTATATATCCCCTCTTTGGCTGAAAAATAAAAGATTTCGCCGCGCTCTCTTCTCTAAGTCGATAAAGCGCGCATAATGACCTTGAAAATTACAAAGAGGGAGTCGTCGCTTCAAAGGCCGAAGAAAAGCTTTGCCGAGCGCGCTCAGCTACATTAACCACGACGACGACGAGCGTCGTGCTGCTGCTGCGAGGGTCTCGTCGACGAAGAGCAAACCACACTGTCCGCGCATTAAAGCAGCACAAGAGTATAGAGCCGAGATTTTGTTGCACAAGTATGTGAGCTGCTCTCGATTTACATAAGGAATAATTGGCCGCCGCTGCAGCAGCGTGTATGGGTTATTAGGGGAGTTAACCGGCTGCGATTTATTTCGTCTAATTCCTTCAAATTGATGCGGAGGATAATATTGTGAGTATATATAGGTATATACGCGTGTTGAACGTGTAAGTTGTGTTGGCTTTAAAAGTTTCTTTTGTTTTAATGACGTCGAACTATATATAGTTGACGCGGCTTCGTCTACAAATGCGGGAAAACGGAAAACACAATAGCCGTCATCACATCTATGCATCAGGGATAATTTATTTTTGCGAAACCACTTTGCAATCGCAACTATATAATCATCGTTATTTTTAAACGTATAAGCGTAAAATAACAATTGCAGCCTCTCGCGCTCCATCTGCATTTTGTATATCCCGTGAGAAATTAAAATAATAGTCTCCGCATTCGCTGCAATCTCGCCGCGACATCGCGCGCATATAAGTTTCGTCTATCACACATGCTCGTATTTCGTCGCTATGCCGCAAATTTCGCCAGCCTCGCAGTCGGTCTCATCGCTGAGGCAAAACTATCGCGACTCGAATAAGACCATACGGTCGAGTGCGTGATGGCTTTTCGAAATTGCGACACAGTGGACTTGCGCGTCCTTGAACTTGACTTTGGGCAATGGCTATTAGTGGTTTTCTTTTCGTCACTTTCGACGTGACTCTCGACGCGGCGGTTTTTTCAGATTGTATACAATGATGCAACTTTTTCGAAATTTAGTGACTCATTCGCAGACAACAACGTGTGTTTGATGCTGATGGGATCTGATTTTCTGGAGTACGTGATTGTGGATGATAACACACGCAGTTTTTCTGCGAAACGTTGCGTTATTATCCGTATCGTTTCAGCATCATCAGGATTATTATGATGAAACTACAAGGCGTCCACGTCCGTATATTATATACACATGCATGCACCGTATGTTTGATATTCAAATAGAAATAATCGAGCGCATTATCATTTGTCACGAATGTGCACGAACGGGACCATGAATTTTTGCTAGATATCTCATCGTGTTACTGCTATTACTCCATTCTCTCATAATAATTACTCGGGCTTGCGCACGCGCGCGCGCGCCATAGAAGAGAAAGTCTCTGCGCGCTTGAGTTCCAAGGAGTGTGTGTGTGTGTACTAAAATAACAAAGTCGCCTCGTAATAAATGCCGTGTAATTCGCGTTTTTGCTTGGGGGAAAGAGAAAGTCAATGTTGATGCAGCAGCAGCAGCAGCTTTAAGTGAATCGTTTGAAACAGAGAGTGAGAGACTTCGAGGCGAATTTTTGCGCACCCACGCAGCTGTATACGATATTATTTTTCCTCTCGCTCGATTTATCGCTCCTATATAGGTATATATATATATAAATACCTCGATCGGCAGCAGCCCTTGCTCGTGAAAAAAAAAGTGGCTCAAAGGCGCCTTTCCAGAGCCAGTCACGCGCGAGTCGAACTTCCGTGTGTATATATATAGCTATAATATAAGTATATAATACTCTGTATACCCAGCGCGAACCCTTTTATTAACACACATGCAATATAACTTCCCCTCGATCGACCCGACCTTGACACTCCGAATCTCCGGGTCTCTCTGCATCAGGCGCGTTCTCCGCTGACGTCAGCGGCGGCGCCACCACTCGACACGTGCTACTCTTGCGATCAAACTTTCTCCGCTGCTGCTGTTACTTATACAGCCCGTCATTGTTATTACGCGTGACAGGCTTGAACAGGCGCGTTGCGCAAAACACACTATACACAGTATATACTGCGCGCATTGTCTGTGCCGCCTTTCGATTTTGGCCGGATTATCTTTGGCCGCGAGGGAGTGGAATGATTTACGAGGGGTCGATCGAGCAAATTGCTGCTCTGCATATATACATATATATATATAGTCGAGATCGGTATTTTTCGAGAAAAACGAGAGGAATGCGCCGGTGTCGAGAGTGTATACACAGTGTAAAATATGCCAGGAGACAGTAGCAGCGTGCGCGCGCGGGAATAAAAAAATTAGATTAACCTAGTAATTTACGCGACTCTCACGCACACACTACAAAAACACAATGTAGGATATAATATAACGTCGTCCCAATTAGCCTCGAATTAATTCATATAGAATAGAATTTTCAAGCCTCCTCTATTACGTGCAGCATCGCACAGCGCAGCGAAATTACGTAAAAAGCATAAAATTAGCCGAGAAAGAGAGCTTTGGCATTAGCCAGTTCACAAAGCGTA
>UCQR01009952.1:0-12678 GCA_900474235.1 Cecidostiba semifascia | reverse complement strand
GTACATTCAGTGCGCATGAGTATGCATTTATTAGATGGATGATTATAAATTTATCCATTCATCGATATAATAACAAAATATTATTAATGGTACATTTTCTATAACTGGTAAAAACTAATCAAATCACCGAATATCGATCTCATCATCAAATTATCTCTGATCTCCGATCTTATCAGATCCTTCAAGCAAGTGTACATCTGAAAGAAACCCACGGCATAACATAATCTCTCCTATAGAAAGCTATTCTAACCTCACGCTCTCGAAGTGTAACGAAAAGGCGATTCTTAAAAAAAAGTCTACACAGTATCAGCATCGGCAAATTGTGTTTCCTCTCCGATTTCATGAAAGCACATCTTTCGCTAATTGGATTAAGATCGACTGCATTGTACACCGAGTGAAAATCTGCCTGAAAACGAGGAGAAATCGTGTCGACCGATACGCTTACATGAATATTATAACGGTTACGCATTGTCTCTCAGGACAAAATCCTTCCGAGTATAATACAGTCCCTTATTAATTTTCTAATTAATTTCCTTGACGTTATAGGGATGCTGTTTGAATTTCGCTTCGTCGAGCACACAGCCGAGGAATTTTCGATGTTACTGAATTTTATCGGCGCTGCTGCTTCGAGATGAATATCGAATCGAGCGTGAGATCAAACGACGAAATATTATTTCTTTTTGGGAGAGGATTCGTTTGATTCGGAAAATTTCGTATGCTAATATTCTGCCGACCTGATTATTGAATTCGGAGCGTTCGAGTGAATATTTGCGCATGATATATTTATAGAATTTTTCATCAGTCGACTCGTATAGGCACAGAATTATGATTATTTTATTTGATGAATTCGGGACGTTATTAATGAAGCATGAAAAATCCATCGATAAAACAAGCGGCTAAATGAGCTTAACGCCGAATATCGCGAGAAAATCGTCAATGTTCGTATCACACACAGCAGGACAGTCGAAAATCAACGTGTATATTTTCTCTCTCGTTCCAAACAAGCCTTATACCTATACTCGTGTGTCGCAAAAAAATAAGAAGGAAAAAGAAAGCAAGTGCATCTCATTAATCAGTCAGATATGCCCGCGCGCAGAGAGACAAAGAAAAAAGTTAATGAGTCGTTAAAAGGAAAGGAAAAGTTTTTCGTTCCTGGCTACTCTCTTATTTCATCCAGCGAGACGGCTATACGTGTGTGCACAAGCGAAGGCCACGTCTACGTGTATGAATTTTTACTCGTCTCGCCCCAATTTCGAGTGCACACAATGCACCTCTCGGCGGCGGCGGCGGCGGCGTCGTCTAGCTGCACTTAGATATGTATATACTGTCTTGGATCGTAATATCTTTGTGCGCGAGCTCTCGGCTGTATATTTCTGGCGCCGTGCTCGAGAGGCGTTAGTGAATAATTAAAAATAAAAGCGTGAAAGCGAGCTTTTCCTCCGGGCGTTTAATGCCTCGTTGTATATGTATAGGCACTGAAAAGCTTTGCTATATCGAGATTTTTTTTTAATTATACATTTTTATTGATTACAAACTCAAGCTTGACAAAAATGACGTGCCTTTCAATTTTATGATTATTTCTTCAGCGGTATAGCGGACCCACTCTGCTAAGAGGTTTCCGTTGAGCTGTTTATAATAAAAAATTCACACTAAATAGCATTTAACTGAAAAAACGCGAAGCTTATTATTATAATACAACGGTGATTTCGCAGAGATCCATTGATATAATGTTCTTTACCTTAAGAGGTGTTATAAAAAGTAAAATCACAAGGTTCCTACTTTGAAATAGCTGCGTTAAGTAAATAGCAAATCAATAACGACGCTTCAAGCCCTACTGAAGAGCTAATTTTCACCGTTACATCTATAGTATTTCGATATGCAAAGAAGGATAATCATACCGCTCGGTAATCCTCTCAAAGCATGCAACAGCTATCTTATTAACATATTCCACGGCACACAGGAGTATTAATAATAAAAAGTAGTGCCTTTGTATACTCCAAGGAATATGAAGGGACTGTATATATAATCAAATTTCATGAATTAAACAAGCAAACGCATGTTTTTCTATAATCAACTGCCCGCGACTCGTGCCTCTGACCGGATCAGATTCTTATCTATATACCTGTTCATTAAACACACTGCATACAATATATATGCAAATACGTCATTTTGAAAAAAAGTGTCACGTACCTGTAAATAGCTACGTTACAATTCACGTTGCAATACACGCTATCAAATTGTTTGTCATTGATTTAAAAAAAATATTTTGTTTTATCATTAATCGATAATTAATCAAAACAATCTTTCCAGAGACGGCAGCCGTCACGACAGCAACGGACATGGCCCCCAACAAGCCCAGCAAAACGGTGGCAGTAACAGTTCGACGCAGGATCGTCGCAAGCTCCTGAAGCGCACACGAAGTCTCGCGGTCATCTCGGAGGACGAGTCACGAGCTGCAAGCAGCGGCGGCGACACTTGTACCCTTAGACTCGGCTCGTCCTGTGGATCGACACCTTCTCCCTTTGATTCAGCAGCAGCTGGCGCTGCAGCGTCGCTACAGCGACGCAGGCATCAGCTCATTCCCCGGGCAAAACTCATCGATCGGAACTCCTTGAAGGATAGGTAGGTGACATACGGGGAGGCTGTAAAGTTTTGAGTGACGAGTGGAGAGTTTGGCTATTTAAGGAGATGTTGGCGAGTTTGGGATTCCGATGGTTAATGAGGTTTTGGGATGTCAAAGGCTGAGTTAGCTAATATTCTGAGCTTTGAGGCGTGAGAATTTTGGGATTCGTAGCTGGTGTCAGTGACTTATTCTGTTTTAACTTTGAAGTTAAGCATTTTTGTTTCGGCTAATATTATTATTCAAATCTTGCATATAATACGTTCTTATGCAAATATATCCATTTGTTATTAATAGTAACATCAACCAATAATTAGCCAAAAAATTATTAACGTTTCTACCAAAGAATTTGTGTATATCTTCAATGAATACTTGAGTAATCGTGTTAGGATAATAACTTTGCACGCAGACTTAAGCTCAGCTTCTAAATAACGCGACCCACAAGCCAAAATTCTTTTCTCCACCCCCGGATTAAACCGCGAATTCACGCAGTTACCTGTTCACCCACAGACTGTCGAAGAGCCAGCAGCATCTGCACGAGTCGTACGAGCATTACGGCGAGCCAGGACAACACGAGCGCGTCTGCCAGAGTCGCTCGGTCTGCGGTCTCTATTCGTTACCGCCACCCCTCGACCCATTACCATACGGCGCTCGAGCTTCCTGCTACACAAGACAACAACAGCAGCAGCAGACGAGCTACGTCGTCGAGAACTGTCTCAGCTCTGATAGGCTCAACATCCTCAAGTGGCCCGAGGAGTCGCCCAGAAGATATAGGAGCGTCCAGGATCTTAACAGTGTCAGCGGATTGGTCGATATTGTTGAAGATAATTATTGGCCGGGAGAGGAGAATCGCAGCGTTGATTGCATTTATACTCAGGTAATTTGATTTATATAACAGTGATTTTTAGTTTTGTTATTGAAAATGGATTGATCGAGTTTTGTTGGAAAGTCAAAATTATAAAGTATTTCTAAAGAATCTTTTCAGCTGGAATCTTTTCAACTGGAATGTATAATGTGCTATTTCTGATACTAACTTTATGAAACGTGTTATACGACAAATAAAAGCCGTTTGCTGAATTACTCCTTTATCTGCTAGTTTAAACGAGACACTATAAAAGGCTATATTCAGTTGAATATCTCGCCTTGAGCTTCAGAGCTGCCTTCTAGTCAAAGTACTGCATCCCGATAACGAATCTTTATAACACGACGTAAAACTAATTACAATTTTCAATTAAAATAGCACAATGTGTAGCAAAGTAAAATGCAACGTCTTTGTAAGATTTTAATTTCGCATACTTGAAGCAAAATTTTCAATATACAAAAGAAGAACAATTTGCCGAGTTAATTAACACGAAACATGCAATTTTCCAGGTAAAGCGAAAGCGTAAGGAGCACCGAAGTCTGGACAGCATCCTCTTCGAGGACGACAGCGACGAGCTTGAGTACTTCGACATCTTGAATCTCTTGCCACTGTCGAACGTTCGATTGGAAGTCGGCGAGTCGGACGTGCCGAACAATAACGCTATTCCGGAAAGAGGAGGCAAAGAGCCCCCGAATCGAGAGTTAAAATCAAATCCCACCGTTATTTCCGTCTCGACGAAGCCGAAGCCGGGAGGTGAGAAATGCTGCAAGCACCGTACCAGCGGCGTTCGAATTACGGAAATTGACGAGATTGTCCCATCAGAGAGCGACGAGAAGAAATCGAAAAATCGCCCAACTACCATCTTTGAGCCTCCGCCGAGCAGCAGCATCGATAGATCTGTGGCAGACAAAGGAATCACTTCGTTCCACGAGCTGGCGAGAGAGAAGCGTGAATTCGAGAGCACATGTTACGCCTACGACGGCAAAATCGATTTGATAAAGAGACGGGAGAATCAGCGCACAAAGCTCGTTGAATCGTGTCAGCCGAAGACAAAGAAAACGATAGAGAAGGAAGAGGCTGATCAGAAAAAGAAGGAGGTACAGAATTTGCATTCAGTGGAGAAGAAGATAAGCGAAGAGAAGAAGTCAAAGGTGGAGGAGACCGGAGAAGACACCAAATCGATTTGGATATCCGACAACGAAGAGACCGACGAAATGTCGCGACGACCGCAGGTACTCAAGATCATCGACAACGACATCACGAAGTCCAAGTCTTCCGTGCCGAAGACGATCAACATCGAAGTAAAGCCGAAGAACAACGACGTGACGCACAAGGAAAATATCTACGAAAACGCTACAACGAATTACCAGACTTATAAGGTATCGAACAAACCCGATTTGATTAACGACCATATTCACGAGTCGAAGATCGACATGGGGGAGGAGAAGGAGAAGGATAGATTAAGCGTTGAGAACGCGAGAAGTTTCTTCGAGAAGAAAACCTCGGATCAAGAGCCGTTAGCGAATCGTCATAGCGAGGGAAGATTCGAGAGGATCGTAAAAGAAACTTCGAATATCCTCGGAAAAGCTTGCAATGCCGTGAAAGGCAGTTTGGGCTTTGAAGCAAGATCCGAGAGTTCGGATCTGGGACTGGGATCGGAAATCGGCAGCGACGTTAGAAGATTGTCCGTCGACGAGAACACGAACATCATCGACGAGAGAGCGAACGATCAGAAGCAGTCCAACGAGTGTAGCAGACAGTACGATGACGTGAACGACAAGAACCAGAAGAATTACACGAACCTCACGAGATCCAGAAGCTGTATCGACTCCATCGAGTGTCAGGATTCTGATGAACCAGAATTCGATCACGTGCGTTACAAGATCGTCAAGTCGAACATGTTCAGCAAGAACATCTTCAACAACTCGAAGAAGGACGTCACGTACGATGGCTTAATGCAGTATCTTCGGGAGTATTCATTCCAGGATTTACTGATGGACAATAACGTGGTGATAATCGAACCTGTGAGAGCTGAGGTGGAACGGAAGCCTTCGTTTAATGATTCAAAGCTCAAGTCCAGCCCTAGTTTCAAAGTCTCCTCGAGCTCACTGGAGAAAATCAAAGCTACGGATCTGAGAAGTCACGATCAGAAGAGCGAGAAGAAGGGCGAGAATCACTTTGCAAAAACGCCAAGACAATCTTCGCTTCGGAAGCATTTCTTCTACCAGCCAATTAGGGTGAATCGCGAACTTAACGATGACGAATTGCCCGACCCTGACACCGTGAGAAATGTGAGAAAAATGTTCGAGGAAACTATGAAGGGCAAATTAACAGCCAACGCCGAACTGACTAGGGACTGCAACACGAGGAAGAGCGTCAGCATGAAGGATTTAAGAACGATAGAGATCAGGACATTCGACTGTGAATCCGAAAAGTCAGCCGAAGCTCCCAGGTACTTATGCAAATTCTTGGTCATTAACAAACAAACTTCATCGTAAAATCATTCGCTTGGAACGATCGATCTCTCACGCATGCGCTCATCCATTCATTACTAAACGCTTTTATTCAAACTCTTGATGTGGCAATTAGGTCGAGATGTTCCAGCCGGGCCAAGGACCTCACCAAGATGTTCGAGAACATGGAGAAGGTATCGTCACCCACGTCTATCATCGAATCCAAGGACGACGTGGACAGTCCTAGAGCCGAGTCGAAGACCCGAACCATCGCCCAGTCCTTCGAGGCGAGAAGTGGACAAACATCACCCAGCAACTCCAACTCATCCAAGCTCAGAGTCAATAACAGATACCATCAGCGACAGCTACACAACTGGGACGCGGGCAGTGTGAGCTCGGGTGTTTCCAGTGATTATCCGGACACCGATGCTGGCAGCGCGCCACATTGCACTTCGTCAGAGGACGAGGAGCTTTATTGCCACGACGACGACGGTGTCGACGAGCGATACGAGGGTCATTACGTTTCACCGGACGTCCTTAAGAAGATCCGAGAACACGGCACTTCGGTCACCTACTACGGCGGCAAAGTGGTCAACACCTGCAACGGACCATTAATCTGTCCGATGGTCTGCAAGAAGTCCAAGGGATCGAAAAAGTCCCTGGACTACGTCAAGTTTCGTCTGGTCAAGAGCAACTCTTGTGACAGCAGACTTGAGTTAACGGGTCGAGTCATCGAGAACAGAAATAAGTATCAATCCGTAGCTGCTGCGGACAAGGGTATGGATCTGAGACAGTTCACCATCGACGAGACGCCGAGCATCGAGATAACCCCGATGGAAGAGAACGACGGCAAGAACGTCGACGATAAAGCTGAAACCAAAGAGGAGAAGCGCGAGCCGCCGGTGGTCATAGGTCTGGAACCGAAAAAGGAGGAGAACAAAAGTTTCAAGGCGGATTTCAAGCTCGGCAAGCTCGAGGATTGCGCCGCTTCTTCGATAAGTAGATTTGCGCCGAGCGCGCTAACGAGGTGGCAGATAAACGAGAACACGTGGAAACGGACCTCGGACTTTGGCAAGATGGAGTTCGAGGAATTCGAGGTTCTCGAGGACAGCCTCAATGGAGTGGATAACTAAAGTTTGGATATAAGTTAAGCAAGCGTACTATATGTATACCTGTGGAATGCAACGAGTTGAATTCGATTTTGTTTTAGTTTTACCGATCGAAACAGTCATGTTATACAGCGAAGATAAGAGTATTTTCAAAATTCTTTACTTGTAGAGCGTACGTTATTATACGTTTTGTTTTTAAGTAATGTATTTAAGTCACGATATATACATATCATATGCAATAAGCGAGTATACTACGTGATCAGTATGATTTCTGTGCACTTTTGGAGCATGAAAGTTGCGCACAGATGAGGATATATAAATTATACTTTATTTTTTGCGAATAAGAGAAAAATAAAGTCATGAGCCCAGTGTAACTGTAAAAAATTTATCTATTTATAATATAGCTTGTCAATTAGTCACATTGTAACGTTATAAGTTGTTCAATAAAAAGTTGAAAGTCAAGCCGTTTGTCCAATCTTCACACATCTTGTTAGATCAATTCTCGAATTTGAAGGAGTTTATATAATCAAGAGTCACAGGTCTATTGAGGAAGGGCTCTCAAGATGAATCTATTGAACGCTCGAGGACTTTGTGGATTGTCATCTTCTACCGCTTCATTGGTGTTTCATTCGAGTTTCAGCGAGGCTTAGAACTTAGCTCCTGAATGCATATCAAACATGAAGTACTTAGGAGCGTAAGGCAGTTCGTAAACTAATTTTACGGACAAATAACCAAAGTTCGGCTCGTTCTAAAGATTATACGAGCAAAGTTTAAACTATAGAAAAACACCGCAAATTTCCGCTATATTTATTTTCAGTTAAAAAAAAAGACAAGGAAAATCAACGCGAACACGTAGAGGAAAATCGATCACCTTAACCTATATATTTCGTACGAAATGGCCTGGCCGTTTAGCAACTGACGTATTCTTTCGAATCACGCGCCATGGCCATCCGTTATTCGACTGTTTATTCCTTACCTGGGGGCATAATGGCGCTGCTTTTCTCTTTAGCCTGTTTCTTCGACTCCTTCGTCTCCTTTGATTCCTTGGCCGTTTTTGTGTCCTTTGACTCCTTGACGTCTTTTGACTCCCTCGTGTCTTTCGGTTCCCTCGATTCTCTCGCCTCCTTGTAGTGCTGCTGCTCCTTCGACAGCATCGGGCTTAGACTCGGAGTGAACGTTCGCGTACCCGTGGAAAGACCCTTTCGGGATATGTTCCACCATCTCCTGCACCAGGTTTCCTGGAAAATAGAAAGCAAGAAGACGAGGAAGTTTAGTTGTAATAGCGTAAAACTGGGTATATTGAAATTAAGTTTTTGATTCAATGGCTTTTGATTTGTCAAGTTTGATTAAATTTTTATAAAAGTAAACGTTTGCGGTTCATACTGAAAGCTGTGTATTTCAGAACCAAATTGATTTCGCGTTCAATTACGAAACGCCAAGTTGCGCCGTTAAAGTTCTGATCAATGTTAGGGTATTATATACAGTCTATACGGTATGCCCTTTGTTTCACGGATGCTAGCGTAAGTCTGTGTAAATATCGGTTAAATAGTACAAGCGGTTAGATCATAATAGCAAGTGCCAGTTTACCTCAATTACTTTATTTATCCTGAACAAACATTATACCTACACATATATCGACACGGTCTCCTCTATTTCAACATAAAAACTTCGTGTATACGCGACAAAAAAAACTGAATTGCTCAACTTCCGCATAAGCATCTCTCGACCCAGTAATTTTAATTTTCGCGAAACGAAATACAAAACTCCGTCGCGAGAAATCTAAAAATTTTAACAGAAAAACTTGGAGCCGAAGCTGCAGCGCAGAGCTTATGAAACTTTAGGCTACACAATTTGTCTGGACTCGCAGTGCCACCCGAGTGCTATCGTTTCCTCAAAGTTATACTCGGGGTGGAGCGGAATATGAAATGAAAAAAATATTTCTCTTTCCAAAGCCATTGCTGATGCAGAGTAAGAGAGATATTCGTTAGTTCAGTCTACGCTGCAGGGTCATTATCTCATTATTTAGCTTTGGAGTTGCTGTTGCTGTCGAGCTCTCTCGGATCGATGCTTAGCACGCGAGTAGATGCTAAAGTTCGATATGGAAAAGCTTTTTTTTTCAAACTCGATAAAACGGTAAATTACACGGAGCTCGATAGGTCGATGACCCGCGCACGAGAAAGAGAGTTCGTAAAACTTTTTAATTATATTTTCAGGTTTGTAAGTTTCGACTGAATTAATAACGAATTTCCGAATCGATTCTTGTATGTTTTATTCTCTACAAGGATATATGAATTATGTATATGCTAATTTAAAATTACCGCATTAAAGAATAAAGCTCGAAGCTTAAAAAACAACTCTGATGGCACTTGACATGATTTTTCCTTTTTTTAAATCGCAAGCTCTTGCCATCGGGAATGATAAAGCATCCAGTGGCAAAGCCGTTAAAGCCATACTATATATAAGTATTCTGCGGATCGTACTTTAGTATAAGACCGAAGAAAGCGCGGAATGGATTTTCTGCACTCTCTTCTTTTATCCTTCACCGCGGACGCATGTCACCGGAATCCGTCGTTTTTTTACAACCCTTTTACCAGTCTCACTGTCACGAGCTCGATGTAGCCAGATTTTTTAATGGTTCCTGATCCAAATGCTTCTCTGTTTACATGGAAACGCACTATGCAAATGGTGAAATGGCTCTTTCGAAGTTATCTTGCGAAAAAAAACTAGTTACAAAAATCATTTCGTTATTAAAATAAACGAATCAATTCAATTTCTCAATAATCTATGGATATAACAAAAAAACTCCTTGAAAATCGCTTATTCTTTTTGTGCATCAGTCGAGCTTTTCTCTCAGCTCGAGCTCTCATTCGAACCAGCATGGCATATCGATCTTCCGACACACCTAGTGTATGACTGTATATATACACACACAAGAGAGCGAGCGGGAAGCAAGGGAGAGAGCGTAAAATCTACGATCTCGCGAAAGCTCTTTCTCTCTTTCTCTTGCACACTATAGTAGCAGTATATAGTATCAGTAAGCAACGAACGAAACACACTGCGGTTTCCAGTAACTTATTGTCCAGCTCTGGCGCTAAATTTCGCTCCGAACTATTTGATCCTTTCGTCCTAATCTCTTTAATGACTGTACAAGCCGAACTACATTCTCGGCTTTGACTTTATATCTACACGAGTTTCCGTCCGCGATTGCGGGCTTCGACTACTGCTGTTTGAGAAGCCAGCTTTTGGTTGAATAATTTATAATCCAAAGAGAGCAAGTAGCGATATATGGAAGATATAAATAAGAAAAGTGAATTAAACTAGAGGGTCTAAAATTGTGATTAAATTTATAGCCACAATTGAATAATTTACCGCGGGAACCGAGGTCTTTGTACCGCTGCTTTTTTTGCACACCGAGACTAACAGATTGGACTAGGCTTGGGCTTCGTGCCAATAATAGATTAGACGGTGTAAGTAACTGTCAGCAAAAAGATGAATCATATGAATTCAACAATATGAGCTTTAGAAATGGTTGAGTTAGTTTTGCATTGTTTATCCAAAATATTTCCAACTAACAATCTTTGCTGATTCTATGATTTCCGTTATTTCAAACACAAATAAAGGACTGGATATAACAGTGAGCAATGTTTTCACTGTCGTAATCTTTAAGCAATCAAAACTTTCAAAAGCACGAGAACGAAACTGAAAGCTCAAATACTTGCATAGCAGAAGACTTGGTGGACGCCGCTTGACGCTTCGTTTACCGCGTTGTTTTCGAACAAGCGCGAAACAATCAACAATTTCAGATCTTCCACGGAGAACTAATATAACAAGCTCAAGACAGCAAGTTGGCGCTGTTAATTCTTGCGGTCTTGAGAGAAATGGGAGCTTACATCGAGCTTATATGATGGATCGACAAGAGCCACGCTTGAGAACTTTCCAAGCGCCACCTCAAAATTTGCATATTCAAATCGCACGGAGCATATTAAACCGCCTATTAGATGCTCTGAGATCGGCGCGAATTATTCGAAATATCATTTTTTTCTACGATTCGACAGGTGACATTGGAGTCATCAATATTTTATTTCTTAAACAAGTTAAACGCTATGTTTTTGTATTATTCTACTATTATCATATACAATAAATCGTTCATCTGTAATTAATGTTTATTATTCGGCTATTGTAACGCAAGCACATAATAAATCTTTATTGATCATATGGCCCCCCCCCCCAATCCTCGACAACAATCTATCAATTCACTTTTTGCAAAGCACACAACCCTTCCAATCAACCCCTTTAATCGGGCCATCAGTACATTATTAACGCTGTCGGAATTACTCGCACATATAACGAGCAGCGAGTTGCGCATTCATCTCTACGTCCATACGCATAACCGTCCGCATATACCCTCGACGTCTCTGGTCAAAAGCTCCGCATGACAGCTCACACACATAATAATCCGCGACGTACATGTCCTCGTACACTTCTATTCATACGAAACTGTCCCTTATACCAGCCACGAATTTCGCAGTTCCCGAATTGCTGACAATCGTCAGTATAGCTCCACCTCGCTTAGACAATAATATCGACGTATGTACCTGCAGCGTATAGACAAGGAGGTGGTTTGGCCTCATTAATTAGTCGGTGAATTCCAAAGACCGAGGCAAATGAGGCGTTGCGTACATCTTCATCATCTGCTTCGTGGTTCACCGAATTGACCATCGTCGCGTGATGGTAGAGAGAAGAGCTTGATTTGCATTTATACGCTAAATGAATAAAGGACGGGTAGGCTGCGTCCTGGGAAGAGCAGATAAAACGAGCGAGAGGCCTAATTGATTGCGGCTGCGAGAGGCCGTAATTAGCGCGTCTCTATTCCTCGCTCGTTTCTAGCTCTAAGGGATGATTATTCAGATGCTTTTTGCTCGTTAACCTCTTTTTCGCGGAGTATTATTTGAAATGCAAGGCTTGTGTATTGTTACCGCGAATGGCATTTGATTGACCTTGATGTATCTATTTATAAATTTTCTTTTCAGTTTCTAATAAGGGCTGAAGTGTTGATACGTTTAAGAGATCGATAATATAAATAACGGTAACTGATCGTCTGACTTTTATCTGCATAAAACCGATCGTTCATTACCATAAGTCCATTGAATTGCAAATATTTTCCGATTCTCAGTATTATTTCCGAATTAGCATATCGGATGCAGATTTTCTTTCTTATTCTAATTGTTATTTATCATAACAAAAGGTATTATGTATAATTTATGAGTAACTACAGAAGGACATATTACTACATAAACTTTTTAGCTATATGCACCAAATTCTATATAAAATCCAATAATCTAGAGAAGTTTCCAGTGCATCGCCAGAATAGCATCTTTCTTCCATAAAAATTTAAAAAAGCACGTGCGCGTCAAGCATGGAGAAAAGTATTGAAGACGTCGTTAAAGATGCAACGATTTCCTTCCGTCGGTTCGACAACGTTGAGAAGAACGAAGCATCCTGATGTACAACCCCGACTTTTCCCGTGAAAATCCGCGATACATCATATACCTTATATTCGATATACATATTCAACAACAATATAACATCCTTACACTGAGACGAGATCCTTCTCGGGGTGACATTTTTTAGTCC
>UCQR01009951.1:0-12869 GCA_900474235.1 Cecidostiba semifascia | reverse complement strand
GTTATTTAATAAAAGATTGCGATAATAAATATTTAAATGTTTTTACAAAGAACTCTCATAATGCGATTTCCAAGTGTGTTGAAATTCGTACAATTAAAAAGAAATTATTATTACTCATTATTATTATCCACTTTCAGTCTTTAGTTAGGCTTTGCCATACCTCGTTAACACATGTCTCGAGCAAATCGACTGCGTTTACGGTAGCAGTGTAGTCTTTGTTTGTTGATCTTGAGTCGACAACGTCCACAGTGTGTCCCAGCCATTTGCCATTTTTTCCGTCCACCTCGTGCTTTTTGAGATGCTCGTCGTACTTTTGCTTCTTGGAAAAGTTCACGTCGCACTGCTCGCATCTATAGAATTGATTTGAATTAATTTTTTGTTAATATATATATATTTGATTGATATCCAAAAGAATTATTCATAATAATGAGAATATTGTATGAAATTAGGAAAATTCGAATGTGATAAGCAGTAGATATGTGCAGGGAATAGTTAGACAACGAATTAAGTAGTCATTTACTTAAAATTGTTTTGATCTGATTAGAACAATATAATAAATCAGAAAGCTTACTTGTACTGATTTTTCTTTGTTTCTTTAGAAGAAATTTGCTGCGGATCGTGGATCTTTTGGTGTGCTAACAAATTGTAACGCTCTGCAAAACTTTTGCCACAAAATTCGCAACAGTATGGCTTTTCTCCCGTGTGTACCCGCATATGCCTTTTCAAATGCGACGTCGACAGCAATGAAAGATCACATACCTAAATATAATTATAGAAAATAAAATAAATGTAATAGGAAAAATAAATACGTAGTTCTATTAGCAAACATAGAAACTTACATGACATCTGTGAGACTTTATTCCAGTATGAGAAAGCACATGCATATTGTAACTGGTATGATGCACAAATCTCTTTCCACACAACTCACACTGATATGGAGTCTCTCCTGTGTGTATAGGCAAGTGCCTCTGCAGTGCTCCCTTTTGCGTAAAGCATTTGTCACAGTGACTACATCTAAAGGGACTTATACCATTATGCATACCTACGTGAATCTCTAACGCACGTTTATGCTTGTAAGCTTGACCACATTTTTCACACATGTAAGGACGTTGGTTAGAGTGTGTCTTCATATGAGTGTTGAGCTCACTGGTGGTACGCCATTTCTTGTTGCATGCGGGACAAGTGTGCTTTAGTGGCTTTTGGCTATATTTCGATACCCTGCCTGACTTGCATGACTTTGTTTTTGGTGACAGCCTTTCTGGCAGGTTTGGAGAGTTTGTACCTATGATTTAAGATTATTTATGATTCATGAATATACCTTTTAGAGAATCTTTGATGCAACTTACTGTTGTTGATATTGATAGAGGTCTGTAAACTATTAGTGTCTTCCATACTTTGGCATTCTTCTTCAATTTGGTCCTCAGCATTGGTTTGAATAATTTCATCAGAAAATATAGGAATATCATTGTTCAAACTAGCTGATTCAGTTTTAATATGTTGTACAAGTTCATTAGAAACTGTTTTAGGACTGTCCCCGCTACTTATCACATGAGATTCAATGATATTTTTAGTTTCTACTTTGGCAGGTATCACAGTGTTAGTTGCAATTTGATTTGTAATTCTACTTAATGAGTTGAGGTCTTTTTCTAACAAATGCTCGGCAACTAATACTTTGGATTCTTCATTTTGGATTATTCCTTCACTCTCAGAGTAATTCTGTAAATCCTAGAAATTGTATTAACAATAAGTTAAGAATGTAAAGTAACTTTGTAATCTTTCAGTTTAGATAGTTTACCTTGATTCCCCTACATTCTACAGAACTGTTACTTGTTGCCTTTTTAGTGATATTAGGATTAAAAATTTTGAAAATTTCCTCCTGGATATTGGTAACTGTCTGCTGGGCTTGTTCAAGCATACCAAACAAATCGTAGCATCGTAAACACATGTAAGAGCTGCGCAAGTCAGAGGATGATAGTTTAAGTACTTTTTGTATAAAATTGGACAAAGTTTCTCCATTGTGAGGAAGCGTAACACAGAAAATATTAGTGCAGTTGTTGAAGTCGACGTTTGAATTGCAAACAAGGCAAAACAATACAGAATCATCTGTTAAAGCCATTTTATTCTTCATTAAAGAGGAATATGCTGTGTCTGATTCTTCATAGGCCTAAAATTTACAGAATGTCATAAAATATTATGAAAACATAGTTTTTGAGACTGACAAACAATAAAATAACAACCATATAACAACAATGTCAATATAACCTCCTATAGTTGCAGTCGAAGTAATCATCATCGATTTACTTTTATAAAAAGAAATCTTTTTTTCATTTTAGGAAGACAATTGCTTGAATAGGAAAATAAATATGTTGGGTACATATTTAAACTAAAAATAATAATTATAAACAAACACAAAATTGATACTAAAAAAATGCCGTCATTCTCTCTCGGCAAAAAAATAATCATCTGACCGCCATGTTTGCGGTGTTGTCAAATCAGATTTTTTGCGCGAAAATCAAACTTGCGAAATCGCACACATATGCGTTTTGAGGATATGGACTGATGAGACAATAAGAATTTCGATTAGTTGAATAAAAATGTATATTTATTTTATTTATTAATAATTATTTGTAATATATAACTATTTTATATATTAAATATGCTGTTTCTTATTCATATAACAAAATTTTTAAATTATGCACTACATTACACATTATATAATAAGTCGACATTAGTAATACACCTTGTACACGTAGTTTTTTTGGACGGATAATACATGGCAACGCTGTAATACATATGTTTAGTAAAGTCAGTTTCTCTTTTCTACTCACAAGTATACTAAGATAACAATTAATGTACACAAGATAGCACATATGATAATTCTTAATATACTCTCAGTAGTAGGTGTGCGTCTCTTTGACCTGCGTAAATTGTCAAGTTTTATAAGTAGTAATCTTGCGAGTGTGTAGTGTCAGTTGGACAAGTAAAAAACGCCGATAAAGCTAAATCACTGAAGCGCTATGGTAATATTGAATAAAACTTCTATAAAAAGCTGAACGAATTATTTCCTTTACGTTAGAGCCATTAACGCTTTTTGATCAATTCTACCGATCCTTAATTAACACTTTTTCACACAATGATATGCGAGACGATATGAAGATATGTTTTTAACATACATACAAATTAATAATACTGGAAAAACTATTGCTTGAATAGCGAAATTCATCTAGTTTTGAGCATTTGAGTTTACTTAATAGCTAATAAATCGTCTATATCCATATCCAGGTCGGAATCTTTGGTTTCGAACATGTGCCTGCGGGGAGCAGGTCGAGGCACTGGATTAGCACTGCTTCTAGGCCTGGGCTCGATATGACTAGGCGGACTCTCCAGAACAGAGCTGGGTATATCCGTGGAGCTTTGGTGCGTCAGTTCGACTCTGTCGTTGCCGGAGGAAAACGCCTTTGCCGAGAACATCGCCTCTATGGAACCGGCTGGTTTCTTACGCGAAGCTTCTAACTGAAAGTGAGAAAGTATTTATAATATTTCTTTTGTATTGTAAAAATTTTTATATCATTTATAGAAAACGATTATGGCTACCTTTTCTTGAATTTTTCTGGAAATTTCAGCAATCTTTTCACTCTGCGATGTCTTCAACTGTATATTTTCGGTGCTACCATTTTTTTCTTTCACAGTTATCTTTTCTTTCTCTTCAGAGAGGCTGAAACGCATTAAAATTTTTACTTATAGTTGTAGATTCGTAGGTATACATACCAGTAATCACTTTTAATCAGTTGACACAAACCTCGAAATATTCCAATCGCTGTCATTTCCCTCCTTCTTCCCATTACTCTCCTCGACTAAAAATTCTCCGATAGATTTCGTCGCAGTTCTATCAGGACTAGACTCCTTTTCCAGGTCGAACAGCACCTTCTTCTTTACCAAAGTACTCATAGTCCCATTTGTCGACTTCAGAACGCTCTTATTATTCTTAGGCGATGTCAAAGCCCACAGTGCATCCTGCTTAGATACATGTCCGTCGGAGTCGTTGCCAAAACTGTAAGTGTCCTGCAGGATGTTTTTCACATTTCTAGATGGAGTGGATGTAACTTTGGTGCTAGCCATGTCCAGCTTCGGCGAATCATCGATGTCCCTCATGAATTCCTCGATGCTCTGGTACGAGCGTTGCAGGAGCTTTGTGCGTTTAGGCGTTTCCGTCACCTGTTGGCGAACGGTTTCTTCGACGATGTGGCTGGATTTTGGTCTAGAGGGTGGCTCTTCTCGTTTTTGTTTTAGAGCTGACTCGAGTCTCGTTTGACGCTTGATCTCTTGAATGTCTTGTTGAGTTGGTTTCTTGGGTAGTAACTCCAAGCTGAAGCGTCGCTTTGGTTGCGGTTCTCTGGGCGTTGAGTTTTTGGAGCTCATAACTGGCGTTGAAGATTCTGCAGTGGAAATAATATTTAGACAACAAATTAAAAAATTCATGTTTTTACTAAAAGTTTCATCTGTTAGAGAAGATTTTACCGTTGCCCTTTTGAACTTTGAATTCGTTAAGCGCTTTTAAAGCTTTCGACTTGACATTTTTCATTGCTTTATTCAGGAAAGACTTCTTTTCAAGTTCGATTCTCTTTGGTGATTTTGGGTTAACAGATATTCTTCTAGTCACTTCTTCAAGAATCTTTCTTCTGATCTGTTCATACTTCGGGAATTTCTGAAAAATAATTTTATAGTGAGTATATATTATATTCAGATAAAAAAGCGATTTTGTTACCTTGGAAGAAATGTTTTGATGATGTCTAATGCTCTCCATCTTCTGTCTAAAAGTCGCCGCGGGTATCCCATCCCATTCGGGATCAATTCCTAAATCTCTCAGTTTACTTTCGAAATTCTCCTGTAAATCTTGTCTCAAAGTTTCCAGCGATATTGTTGACGAGCGTCTTTTCATCTGATGTTCTCTCTGGACCTTAGTGGGTTTCAATTCAGTTTCCGTTGGTGCCTCATCGTTGGTGCTTTCGGTATGAGTCGCGGATGACTCGCTCGTTTCCTCGTCGCTATCCTCATCAGACTCTGTTTCAGATACGGTAACAGTAGTTTCGTCGCTGTTGTCTGATTCGTCGAGGGAAGAGTATTTGTTACCCGCTTTGGTGATTTTTCTATGAATAACTTTTTCGGGCTTCTTTTCCTTGTATTTGGAGAGATTGGATTCCTTGGCTATCTCTTCTCGGCTCTTTGTTTTTTTCGGCTCCTCAGGCTTCTTCACCGACAATAGTCTCGCATAGCTCTGACTAGATTTCAAGGTACTAGGAGATTTGTCGTCCCTTTTTTTGGTGTATTTTTTATTAACATCCTCGTTTGACTCGCTATCCAGCGTATCCTCTGTCAAACTTTTCATTCTCTGCTTATAATGCTTAGGAACGTCAGAATCATTCTCCACAATTCTCTTATTATTATGACCATCTAACGATCCTCTCATTAAATTATCCAGTTGCTCGCTTTGTGTCTTCTTGTTATTTTGACTATCCAACATTCCCTTCATTAAATTATCCAGTTGCTCGCTTTGTGCGTTGAGTAATTTTGATTGGTCTAAGGACTGCTTTTCCAAAAAGCTGACCTTCTCCTCGTACTCGGACTTCATGTGGTTGGCGGACTCTTGGGTAAGTTTCAATTGAGTGAACAAGTTCTCGATGTCGTTGCGGTGCTGGTTCTCCAGCTGGTCGATCTTAGCCTTCCAGTAGTCCTCCTGCTTGACTAGTTTGCTTTGTACTTCGTTTGCGTTTGACGTCAGCTAGAAAAATGTTTTATTCATTTATTTTATGTACTCACTGACGAGCTATAATTAGCATACTTGTAACATTGATTGTTTCGCGCTCTTTACTACTTTTAAGCGATAATCAATATAGTCGCAAAATTTACAATACTTGAACTCGATTTTAAAAAGAAACGATTTAAAAATGCGGGACTTACATGCTCCTGTAATTGATTTTTCAGTCTCTGAATTTCATTTTCCTGCTGACTAACCAGCTCTTTTACACTCTCATGATTGATCTCGTTATCATGCAAGTTGAAGTTGTTATCCTTTCTTTTGATATTCTGAAAGTGCAAATGAGTTATAAGACACTGAAATCCAAACTTTCAACACTGTAAGACATTTCAAGAATACTCACTCTTATCTCAGTAAAAAGCATAGCCTTTAAATTACTGATCTCCTCCTGGTACTTCCTGTACTGATCATCGTGCATTGAGTCTCCATCTTCTAGTGAATGCAGCATCCGCTCCCTTTTGGAGGTTTCATTCTGGGCTATCATCTTGCTGGATTCGTTGCGAATGACGCGTTCGGTTTGATTCAATCGTTCTTTTAACGTTTTGATTTCGTTGTGCAATTTCTCCGTCTCAGCTCGATATTCCTCGTGAACTGGCTGCTGAGAGGATTTGACCAATTCCGAGAGGTTTGAGTGGCGGCGCATCACATGGGCATTTGCAAACGAGGACGAGACGAAAGCCTTGTCGCAATGTGGGCACTGGAATTTTTAAAAGAATTTTAGTTTAAAATTTTAAAAAAGTTATCATTACTAAAAACCGTGGAAAATTGTTTCATTACCTTGTGAATTTCCCCATGTGCATCGGACTTGATTTCAGTAGTTTTGCTCTTTACTTTGACTTTCTCTTTCATCTCCTTAATGGCATCTTGAAGTCTCACAACTTCTTCTTTAAACTTGACATTATCTTCTATTTTGTACTTTAGTTCCTCCTTTAAAATGACTACACTTTGGTCTAGATATTGCTTGCAGTAAAGTAGGTATTCTACAGCCAACTGAGCCAAGCGAAAGAGTTTGACAAAATTTGGATCTAAAATCTTGACGTCATATTCACTCTCCAGATAGTAATCGATAACATTATTGACATTCTCATCTACTGTTTGAAAATCACGTTCCCTTATCACTCGATCTATATCTATTGAACCTGAAAATATTAAAATGCATGATAAGAAGATTGCAAATTAACTATGGCAACTTTGAGGATTTAATAAAGTTAGTAATTTGAAGTATCCATTGACTCTGTCTTATATCAAAGAAAGTCTTTTTATTATAACAATGACAAATGACATTTTTCCAACTATACCAATAGAATGCAATTGTCACTTGTAATTATGCCTAACAGCACATGCACTTGAAAGCTTCAAGATAAGCAACTTCCTTGTTAGCGTTCCATATTCTTTTATCATAATAGACACAACGATAACACTTACTAATGCGATTCCAGTCGACTCGAACTCTGGCTGTGTGCATATTGAAGTAGAACCCAGACTCTCTAGCTAGTTTAGGAAAGTCATGGCACCAGTTGGTGCCAGCTCTAAAGGAAAATGCCATAATGTTGTTCTTATGCTACGACCTGGACAAAAAACACACAATATCTATATTAGTTACACTTTTCCCTCGAAGCAATCAAGAGGAAAATTATGCAAATTATGTATTCGTGACTAACCTTTTCTCTGAAGAGCTACTGATCTCGAATCTCATTTCCATAATTCCAACCGATAAACTTCCTGCTCTGCGATAATCATTTAAACAAATATAGAAGCATCTTGAATTTCGCGATTAATAATCAGCCGACATCACGATACCTTTTGCAAAATACTTATCACAGCAAGCGCATTTTCGGTACGCTTTGTTTTTTGTGATGTTTACGTCGTATAGGTATTAGGTATATATTGCGTGCCAGTGAACAGCACCTGCCGCGGGCGGGCCGTCACCTGCGCCGTTGTCAAGAAAAAAATCGATCGACGCGGCCGGCTGTTTTCCGTCACCTGCGTCGTCGGCACCGCATATTGTGTATACATATAGTATATATATATATATGACACGAACTATATATGTATGTTTGACTTTTTTTGGAGTTGGTAAGTAAGTATATATATAGGTATACCTTTTGTTTATCGTCAGAAGCACGTGGGAGAAAGAGACACGTGTTTGTTTACAAATAAAGGTGAGATTTTTCAGGGCTAGCAGACGAAATTTGTGGCGGGAATTTTGAAATTTAATCATTGGATTTTGCTGTCTCTTCGGCTTACTATAATCGTGGATCCGGTTATATATACCAGTTTTGTATAATTAGTGCATTTCGTTTCGATAATGTGTTTTGAAAAACTGCAGATACGATAAGAGCGTATAGCATTGACGGGATAGTGCGTGTTAAGACTATATGCATATGGGATGAGTCGCGAAAAGAGTGACGTAATAATCACTATATTTTGTTCAAGTTATTTTTAGAACTGTGTGTGTACACTTTGTTGCGAACTGTGCGTGTGATTATAATAAGATATAATAAGTTTATTTTACTAAAAAATATAGCAGCTCTTTATAATCGCTTTGAGTAATAAAGTAAAATGCAAACATCGAAATAAATCGTAAAATCCATTCTAAGCATTTCTAACGGAAAAACACGCGTAACAACAACAGCACACTACAACTATATAGTCAGACAAGAAGATATAGCGTAAAAAAATAAAACGTTGACTTATCGTCCATCTAGACAATGAAAATTGCATCTTGATTGCGTCACTACATAAAAGTATCTCCAGATGTATAATACAGTGTAATACACGCGGGCATTAATAAATCGTGCTCCAATATAGTTTTCCTTGGAGCGAATTGAGCTTGATTGAATGCAATGGATTTGAGTGAGCTTTGTTGGACTTGAGGTTTTTTTAGCTTGATTTTATAGAGGCATCGATATAAGTATTGAATACGAAATCTGTATTGGTAATATATTCGTTAAAAGCCAAATGAAGTTTGATGGTTTTTAAGGATGTCAGGGTCGGCTTTTCACAATCTTCTCTTATTCTTCTCTCGACTGGTGCTTTATTTTCATGAAAAACTCACAAAGGGTTACGTTGATCGAAGGTCTCGAGTAAACTAGGTGCAGTAAACATTATTCGTTTTCACAAGTCATGTAATTGGAGTTTTATGCAACAGAAACGCAAAAGCTAACTGTATATGCGAAATATACTACTTGTGCGTAGCAATTTTGCGAACATAAGAATTTGTTTTCAAAACTTGCATTTACTGCTTTTAAATCAATCTAATCTACTATTTTTTCTCAGTAGTAGAAAATATCAATATACTGAATGAAAATTTAATTTGGAGGAATGCATATGAATTTAGATAAAATAGTTTCGAAATTCTTTTGCTAATTATATAATTTTTGATTGTGTATATACTGAAAATCGTGTTATATCATTTTTTCACGTTTCAGTATGCATCTGCGCTCGATAATGACATGTGATGCAGTTGAAGAGCACTATATATATACACTTTATTGTAAACAGACGAGTCATTATTCATGTGTAAGCAAGCAAGTCCTACAGATAACAGGCGTTACCGGACACATTTAATATGCCATTAACTAACGCCCGAATGGGAATACCAAACTCATATTCGATTTCACAGAGTCGATTCGCTGTTTTATAATACATTTTTTTTTAAATTTATGGTTACAAGATTCTTGACACTATATACCTATAAGTTATTTAATCATGACTTTTTGGTTTTAATAATTATTATATCTACTTATAGTGTATACGATCACCATATAAAGTTTATCGTATTACGATAACGTATCGTATTATATACATTTGCGCTGCACGAAAAGAAATTATTCAAAACTAATATATGCAAGATAAATCGCGATAGTGACAAAATTCGAAATTTAGCATATATCTTTTTCGACTTCCCCATTCGCTGGAATACAATTTACGGATGTGTGTCTATTATTCCATATACCTATGTTTACAAATTTTTGAATGCAAACATAATACGTAACAAGCTCTTTAAATATGTTTCCTTTCCTTCAAATGTGGAGTTGAATCGAAGAAATTTACGAGACGTTTTTACGTGTAATGAATTCCTTTGATGCTTATTCACCGACGCTTTTTTTGAAACGATTTTTCTTTTCTTTATATATGTTAGTCTCAACTTAATAACAATAGTTTGCTAATCACATCTCGTGTTATTTTGCATGAGTTTTCGTATTTGAATCTTGATGAGTTCTTTTTAATGACTCTTTTTTATGCATAATTAATCGTCACTTATAATATCTTTATCAAGCGGTCTAACATTATATTAGTAGGTATATGATTGATTTTTATTATGAATGTATAATCTGTAGTCACAATCATTGATAAAGAAATTACATAATTATATACTTTACGACTAATAAGCATCAAGTGCATCAATTTAGATAATTTTTTTTGTCTCGTGTATAACGTAAAGTTCAATAATTGTGAATAACTAAAATATGCGTAAACGCGTGATGGTAAAAATGCGGACGTTGTTAAACTAGAGCAAAAAGTGTTTTGTGTATGCAAATTTATGAGTTTTCCTCATTTCTACGGGGAACTGCACTTTTGCTTTTCTTTGAAACTTCAAAGTGGTTATTTCGCAAGAAAAATTGTATAGATCGATGTTTTTTGTTTATTCGCAGTGATTCAGAGACTTTCATCTGGGAATTACAAAATTCGGCTTCAATCCTATATACATATTATACGTATATTCTGCATATTCGTTTTTTTTCAAGTATATACAGTGAACTTGTCAACTCGTGTGACTAATTATATTAGCATTATTCATCGAGCTAAAAATAAGATGATATAAATATTGTAGTTATTATTTCAAATCACGATTTATTTGTGTATTAGATACAATTTACGATTTGACATGTAAACAAATCGCGCGAATCATAAGTACCAAACAAAAAGAACAACCTCAAAATATTGTCGACATATTCGCAAAATCTGCGCGACATTATTCAGTCCACATCAGCAAATATTTTGAGAAACCCATATACATATTATAAACGCAAAAAAATATGAATATACTTATACACTGACTTTTTCAGTCCATCTACCCACCAAAAGACCAGACATAACTTATACCTACCTACGTCAATCTCATCACAGATTCAAGTCACTCCACTTCTTCTTAACAAAGAAACACACGCATACAAATACATATATATAGGTATAACCCCCATATCAGGTACTTATACGAATATATGTACATCATCACTACTTATAGTTACCACACGTTTCTCCCCGAGGAAGTTCAAGAGCCGTCTAAACTTACTGCGTCTATATCCTATATATCTATATATAACATATACACACCCCACCAACATCCCTCCACTTATACAGCACATGCACATTGTTTCGCGTCCGCGTGCAATATCGCGTCGGCGCCAACGGCTCGCCAGTTTAGTGCTCGGGCAGACGCGGAGCCGTTCGCGCGGTTTTCCGTGAGAGTCGTGAGACTCTGATATATTGTATATATATGTATGTATATAAATAGCATACGCACATCAGTCGCGGTTAACCGGCGGTACCCCTAGTGCGCGATATGATGTTCCTGGAGACGACAACGAGAAGAGAAAGCTAGAGATGGACGCGACGAAAAAGTACGAAAATCCGAGCCCCAGGCTCTCGGCCAACGTCCTCAGCAAGATCCTTTTCTGGTGAGCTCTTCTTACGTGTTATACCTATATCTATGCTTATGCACCTATACCTACATTATATAGGTGTAGTGGAGCCACAGGTGTGATGCGATTTTTCGGCTGTAGTTTTTCGTTGATGATTGAATGGGATCTTCTACTCTGTGTATACTTATGTAAGAGAGTCTCTAAATAAAATTGCGCAAGTGGTGCTGGTCGTCGCGTGTTTCCACTTGATTCTGTTGTGTGGATTAATATACAAGTCTCCGGAGAACACATATACATACACATATAGACCTTGAGCGATGAGTTGCAAGTTCAGAAGATGAAGCGATGACACTTGCTTTTGCTTCTGTGTTTTAGCTGGCTGAATCCGCTGTTCTGGTACGGAAGGAAGCATGACCTTGAGGCTAAGGATCTGCACAATGCTCTGCCCGATGATCTCAGTGAGCCACTGGGGAACAAGCTGGAGAAGTACGCGATGATTGTATGGTGGAGAAGTAAATCTATTGAGTCAGAGGAGATAAGAGAGATTTTTATTTGACTGCAGAGTTGTTTGGCAATGCGTGACATGTGTCATTGGGGTGTGATTACTTAATTATGCAATGAAATTGCTGTGCTTATTATATTTACTTGAGTGTGGTTTGCTTAGGCATAATAGGACTCAAAGGAAATGAATAATTAAAAGAAAAAATTGAGTAAAGGAACTGATTTCATAACATAACTTAAGAGCAGTCACTTGTTGACTGTTTTAAAATTTTGCTAACATATTAAAAATGTATTTTTCATTGATTAGAATCTCATCAAATTACTTGCACATGAAGGACATTTGAAATAAAAAAATGGTTTTGTACTTATATCAGTGGTCTGTTAACTTATTTATGAAGTAACACACCATTTCAAGATTAGCTATCTTTTGACAACAAATTTCTAAATTTTTTACTCATCTATACTGTGATAAAATGTACAAAAATGTTATTAACTATCTTTGATTTCTTACCAATCTTGTGTTTTATTGCTTTTTCTAGATTCTGGAAGAGAGAGGTGGAAAATTCTCACAAGACCAAAAAGAAGCCCAGTTTACTGAGAGCCATTCGAAAAACTTTTGGCTGGTCCTATTTTCAATATGCAGCGCACATTTTATTTTTAACTTTAGTTGTAAAGTAAGCTATAAAGATAAATTTAAATTCTTCAAAACAAATTAAGTTTTTTGAAAATTTACAAGTAAAAATTTGATGATTCTTTTATTTAACAGAGTAGTGCAACCATTGACCCTTGGTGTTCTAATTTACCATTTTGACCCTTGCTCAACGACAACGACGTCCGATGCTTACCTTCTTGCTTCCGGTGTTATCGTGATGGCCTTGTTGCAGGCGATTTTGGGACATCACTCT
>UCQR01009950.1:0-12759 GCA_900474235.1 Cecidostiba semifascia | reverse complement strand
GTTTTAAACTATATAGTTACAATATATTACTTACGGTACGCAATGCGACGCTAACAACGAGTCCAATCTCGGATGTAATTTAGTCGAAGCATCCCCTGTAGTCACAATAGTTAAAGGAATTTTGGCGAATTCCAAGTCATCCTCGTAAAATCCGCCTTCTTGAATCAACTGCCTAATCAGTTCCTGCAAACTTTTTGAAGCAAGGTGTAAATCTTCTACTACGAGAATTAGTTTGGATCCATTTTTCGGTTTGTAGGTTCTGCCACCAGCCGATGAATCTAACTTGATACAAGAGCGTTTCAATCTTGTAATCAAGTCTTTTGATCCATATAACGATGACGCTTTGACTATCATAAAAGATTCATCCGATTCGTTTTTGACCAAAGTTAGAATCGCCGACAGCAAAGCGTTTTTTCCACAACCGGTTGGCCCGCGGAATATAACCGCTTGTCCGGACGTTATCCAAGGCGAGCTTGCATTAACGCCTCTCTGCATCGATCCTAAAATATGGTTCGTTACACTTGCCATATAATAACTAACGATGATGTACAAAATAGTATAATGTTTCTATGCAAACCTGACAGATAAACAGATCCGTCCTCGGTTTGTATCGTTCTCGCGTCGATATTGAATGGATCCAAGGCATCCTTTTGTTTGTCATACAAGACATCATAAGGGGCTTTAGAATCAGGACAATAGATGCCTGTAAGTTGGTAGATTGACCGAGCTAAATCTTCCCTAGAAGTGGCGTCTTCTACCTGTCCACACATTGCATTCAACAATGCATAAGTGCAGCCAGCTTGAGTATGAGCATTTCTCAAGTGTACAAGTGCAGAGTGCAGCAGACCCGATGCCGATTTCTGTTCTTTCTTTATTTTCAATACTTGCTCTATCAAAGAACAAAGGTGAGACGTGACAATGTTCGATGCCACCGATGGTAGATCTTTCATCAGAGGAGGTCTTAGAAGTGTTGCGGGTGACATGGCTCCAAGATAGACAATGCCTAGTCGAGAAACTGTCGCTGGACTCGCTCCGGATAATTTGTGAGACTCGAAAATAAACCTGTAATCGATAATTTGCGTGTGTATATCAGCGTGAGCGATCATGCGGAGTACTTATATATTGCCGAAACAAAACAGTTTTGGATTGGCATTTCGCCAGCGCCGCTTAAGCTTTCTGGCTCTCTATTAGTTTCTATGTAGCAACGATAAGTCTATATATAGAGGTGTGCCACCGATACCAAACCTGCCTTGTCAGGCCTGCTTGGACCGCTCATGCTACAACTGCCCGAGTCAACTGCTGTATTATAATCTTATTTATTGTTCCTAATACTGTTCTTATCAATTAAATGATCAATTTTATTTTGTGAAGCATACCTTGTTTCATATCCCAATTTAATTCCGACGCCGTTGGGCAGCGTCAGAATGCGATTATCGTCCAAAGCAGAATTCAAAGCTTCCGCCCATTCTGGCTCTACGTCCCCATTGAGAATAATCCACAAGGGTTGATTGCCGCAATTGGAGATAGTGCTAGACAGCAAGCCCTCCTTGAATTCTCTACAATTTCGTGAAAAATAATTTAAATTTATATTATATTTAAAAAAAATTCAAAAATAATAACAATCAATAGTTTTGAAGCATATTGAGCATAGTGTACCGCGTCTGAGAATCAACAGAACCCAATAGCTTTGATTTGGAAATTGCTCCAGGATATACGCTGAATAATTTGACGGATTCTCCTGTTCGTGACAAGGCTTCGGCTAAGGTTCTAATAATTAATGATTTCCCACTTCCAGGAGGACCCACGACAGCTGCGCCGCTCCTCGTTTGCAACTGATCGTGCAATTGAATGCATCTGCTGATTAAACTGTCGTGCAGGCCTTGTGTCTCGCATAGATCGGATAAAATCGATTGCAAGTTCTCCTTCTCTTTGATAACAACGCTGCTCGACGAGTTGGCTGTAGGAAATATGTCGTTCAGTAACGTCAAGAACTTGGACGTGTCTTTATCGATTAACTTGGGCATAGTGGAGCTTTGTATGGCGGCTAGCATTCTGCAAGAGACAAATCACTTTGAATACAACAACCCCTTTTTCGACACAAACGAGTATTAAAAAAACAAATAAAACTTTTAGAAACCTTGTATTTTCATTTATTTCATCGGTCGACGCTGGAATAGCACTTAAAACCGATCTGAGCGCTCTCAAGCCCCAGTCGTAGTGCGGCTGCTTGGAGAGCAATTTTTCAGCGGTATCGAACGTCTCGACCAATTGATCAGCCAACGTCGAAGCGTTCATAAATCCAGCGCACTCGAGCAACGATTTCACGATATTCGCTTTGTTAGGATGCGCCATTCCAATAGGTCTGAATAGTCTCGCCAGGGAATCCGGCAATTTTCGACGACCGCCGTAATCGTCTCCGGCAGGATTCATTGTAATGAAAAGGCAACAATGCGGATCAACCGGTATTTCTAATCCACCCAAGCTCGCCTTAGACGCTCCGTCTCGAACGGCCTCTTGTAAAGGCCTGATTAGCATAGCTACTGCGCTCATAGTACCTTCCTCCAGACGATTGAACTCGTCGAAACAACCCCAAGCTCCTGCCTGTGCTAACCCACTTAGTATTCGACGCATACTGCCGGAATCCATACCTGTGATCGAGTAGGCAGTTCATTTAGAATACTCTTTGACGTGATGACATATATAAATAATAAACTAACCTTCGTCGCAGTTGAATACCAGCACGCGACGACCGAGAATACTTCCCAACGCTTTGACGCTCTCGGTTTTCCCGGTACCAGCCGGACCAGTTGGACTACCTCCGAGTCCCAGTTTCATAGCTTGGGTCAGCGCTAGATAGCATTTTTCCGTCAACGGCGTTCTAACCAGGCCAACCGCGGCTCCTTGATACTCAAAGCGGTATGGAAATTCGGCTTTTGCGCAGCGTATAATAGCTCCGCCACCCTGAATGAAAATCGATATGTTTGTCGTTTCACCTCTGATGAATATTCATATTTTATAAATTAAAAAAATTATATACTCACGCTTTTGTAAGTCCTGAGCTGACGGCTCCAGTTCCACGTGAGCTTCTCCTTCTCCGCGATAACATCCAGTAGATTTCGAACTATGTGAAGATGGTGTACCGTCTCGAGGAGGAGATTTTTCGCTTTCAACGATTTCAACGCGTCGTCCGGATCCTCCAAGCCTCTGTATCGCGTTCTCTGATTCTCGAGAAATTTCAGCAAACTTTTCAGACCCACGGTGTCGTCGTCAATGGCCATCTCGCACTTCTCCGTGAAGCGTATTCTCTCGCACAATAGGAGTATTTGCGTTGGGTAAGCCGAAATATCTGGTGTTTGCTCCAGTAAACACGTATTCAAACTCTGCTGCAGAGCGTTTCGTATGCCCTCCTCTAGTGTCACCAGCCATCTCGGAAAGCTCTCCGAGAGGCTTACCCTCTCGGAGAGCTTTAGTTTCTCTCCTTCCGGTGATACGACACTCGTTATGTAGCCCTTCTCAGTTTCTATCGAACCGACGCCTTGATATAGTTTTGACAAGTGGACGTCCAGACCCTTGCCTTTACCGGATACCAATTCGAGGAGGTCTTCGTCGCTCAAGAAGTACAGTCTCGGATAGGCAGACCTCTTTTCCTGTAATACGAATATTTTTAAAATCCAGCCCTTGATCGAATTATAGAACGAAACGCATTTACCTCTAAAAAATCGTCCAAGCTTCTCTGGCACCTGTCCATCAGATCCTTGAGATTGGCAAGAGCATGGAACGGCAAATTTTTCAGAGACGGAATTTTCGGATCCCTCGCAATTTCTCCCATAAAGTACCTGCCCTCAGTTTCAATAATTATAATACAAGAATGTGATTATTCAATCAGCTACACTTCATAAAGTGTTTAATATACCTGAACTCCTTATCGGCTCGAGCCCATCTGCCAGAGTCGCTCGGCGCAGCTCCGCTGCCGTAGACAGGGTCTAGGTAAATCCATTTTCTTTGAACTACGCTCAATACTTTGATGCGCTCTTCCAGCTCGTACAAAGAAGCCTCGCAGCGCGCGGCCCTCGAAGCGAATCTCTCGTATCCCGCAGCACCTTTAGCTCCTTCCAGAATCAGCCTCAGCTCCCCTGTAATATGACCGATATTCGACCGTAAGTTAAGTCATCTCGTATCAAAGTAAAAAAACACATAATTGTGAGTAGCGATGATTTACCAGCTCTCGCCAAAAGTGTACTATAATCGCCGATGATGTAGACTCCCTCGTTTTTGCTGTCCCTCGTTTCTTGAAGAGGAAGCGACGTGTAGCTTTCCCAAGCCTCCAATTCCGTGATAGCTTGACGGATACCACTCTCAGCCGCGGCTCGTTTCGTCACATCCTGTATACACAGAGGAAAATCGAACAACAAAGCACTAATGAAATCCAAGATAACGATAGTAGTCAATTGCGCAAACCTTGATTCGCTCAGCGTTGGCTTTGATAATCGGCGCCTTCTGCAACAGATGTCCCAAGGTAATCTCGTTCATGCGCTTGATCCTGCTAAGCTCGATAATCTCCTTGAGCTCGTTCCAGTGCTCCTCCGCAAGCTCGTCGCCCCTGAGCAACTGCGCGCAATCGACAGCCTCTCTGAGCTCGACTATCTTCCGGCCTATGAAGGAGTTGGCCTGTAGCTTGGCCGTTTCTTCCTGCAACGACGGCTGGTCCTCCATCTGATGGTTCCTCGATTGAAGCTGAATCCGGCTCTCCCAGGAGTCCAGCCAATCGTGAAGCTTGTGAAGTCGACGTCTGGCGACCGACCACTCCTCCTCCTCGTGTCTCTGAAGCTCCTCGATGAACTCGTTTTGAAATTTGGAGTTGAGTTCCTCAGCCTCGAGCTCGGCCTCGATCTGGGCGATCATTCGTTCGTCGCTCGCGAAGATCTCCTCGACCGGTAGGTTCAGACGCTTGCAGTCGCTGACGAGGGTGTCGCGCTGCTCGGTCAGGTTCGTCCACTTCTCGCGCATCAGCTCGATCCAGTCTTTGGTCATGACCTCGGGTCTGGAGCTCCACTTTGCGTTCCAACGTTCTTGCTCGTCGTGAACGGCGAGTACTTGATGGCGGAGGTTCAGCTTGGCTTCTTCCAGCTGGTGAAGCATCACTCCGTGGTAGTTGTCCAGGCGCTCTTTCAGGCTGTCCCACGCCGTGTGCGCGTTGCTCAGGCCATCAAGCTTTTCTCTGGTCCAGGCAGCCAGGATACGACCCAGTCCGGAAACGTCTTCCAATTCCTTGGCGATCTCGTCTGACTGCGTTTGAATGTGCGAGTAAGCTTCGTAAGCTTCGCCGATTTCCTCGATCGTACGGGCTCGGTGGGATAATTTTTTCGACGCGGAGAATAGAAAGTCGACGATGGAAACTAGTCGAGAGGATGCCTCCGCTCGCAGATCCAATGCCAAACGCTCCCAGTACCTGAATATATTATATGCTGTTATTGCTAATGTTTAATTTATTACACATCACAGTTTACCTTCGAGATAGAGATTCCAAGTCATTTCTAATAGTTCCGGTATCGACGACTATGCACGATATCTTCACTTCGTTTGCTCGTAATTTGCCAACCTGAAGTCGATCAACAATCGATCAATCGTCCTCCATTTAAATACGATTATTACAAAAATAAAATATACCTCTTGCGCCCACTGCTTGGCGTCTTTAAAGGCCTTTTCCCAGTCCTGCGGCTGCTTTCCCTTTAATCTAAAACCGTCAAGAAAATCCGAAAATTTTGAACCTTGACAAAAGAAAAGGTCACCCACGAGACATATACATCGCTTACGGCACTTACGTTTCGCCAATATCGATTTTCGCGGGCGCAACAAGAGGCAGCCACTTGACGCGCAGGCTTTCGAGCGCGTTAAGCAAAATTTCCGCCTCCTTGTAGACGGCGCCGAACAAATAGGCGCTTCGGGCTATGAGTGTCTGGAAGTGGCCGTCAGCCTGATCGCCGACTCCGCGGAAATTCATCGGGATAGCGAGGAAACGACGTATCCCCGAGTAGAGCTTCATACGGATGTCCTCGAGCGACGGCCGCCACTGAAGCGACTCGTCGCGGAAGGTCAACTCGACACGGATTTCGGGCAGTTTTTTCAACAGCTGAGGTAGAGCGGCTCTTTGAAAAAAAATATCGTTTATTTATCGCTGTATATGTTTCTTCATTTCAGGGGATTATTAATTACCTGTAGGCGATCCCGAGAGCTTTCAGCAGCTGGCGATCCCAGTGAAGCTTCCAGGCCTTGGTATTCCCGTAATCAGCCTCGACCGAGCTCACGATGTCCCGCATGTTTCTCAGCGTGTCCTTCCAGGTGTTCTGATTAGCCACCAGATTGATGGCGTCTCCCTTGAGTAGATTGCACACCAGATCCCTCAGAGCTGCGTGTTTCGACGCAAGCTCGGAATTCTGCCTCGCAAACTTCTTCACCTGCAATAATTAACAAGCCCAATCAAAATTGGACATCGCATCACGCGCGCACGTACGTACAATATCCGCACACTCGAATCCACTCACCAGCTCCCTCAGCCTATTAGTAAAAACATCCACGGCTCTCGGATCGGACCAAGCGACTCCGGACTGCTCCCTGACCGCGCCGGCCAGCTCGAGAGCCGTGGCCAGCATGAGAGGCCTCTGAGAGGGTATCATGCGATCGCCGATGGTGTTGTGGAAGTTGGCTATCTGCTCGAGAGCCCGAGCTCGGCCAGTGAGCGCCGAGGCGCGTTCCACAAGGTCCTTGACCTCGCGAGGCAGCTCGACACCCTGACCCGACAGACCGCGAGCTTCGCGGATCAGGGTCGTTAACCGGGGATCGAAGTTCACTCGCATCATCTTCGCGCTGGTTATCTCCACAACCGAGCTGTCCCTGCCGAGACTCAGGTCGTTGTTTAGCACCGACTCGCGAGTTTCATTCACCTAGTTTTAGACATCATCAGTATAGGCCGTATATGTAACTCGTTGTGCGAAATGCGGTTAGCGTTGTTAAAACTCTTAATTACCCAGGTCTCGGTGAGCTCCTGCCGCAGTTTCTCAGCTTCGTTAATGGCGTTAGCGAGTTTGGCCGAGATTTCCTCGTAGCCCGGTAAGTCGTCGAGTAACTGCTTGCCCAACTTCTGCAAGCTCTCGAGCCTCAGTTCCGACACCCTGGCCGACTGTACGTTCTGCAGGATCTCCGGGGTGTCCAGTAGCTCGTTGGTGTCGGGTCCGTTCTGGCAGGAATCTTGAATTGAAAATAAGCTTTAATTGCAGCCCAGCAGAAAACGATATATAATGAATACCCACCGATAAGATCGGAGTAGGCGGATAAGAGCGACTGTCGTTCGGCTCGCAGCATAACCTTGATGGTATCCCTCTTCATGAGTTCGCTGTATCGGCGAAATTCCGTCTCCAAAGCTAGCGGTGTCTTGGCCCCGGTGATCTGGGCCTTGAGCTTCGCGGCAACGCGTTCTTCCGCCGGGGCAAGACTACTCTGCAGCTTGTCCCGCAATCGATTCCACTCGACTTCGTTGTCCTCGTCCAGCAGCTCTGCGATATATTATACGAGAGTGGCTTACATAATGTATAACTGTGTATACATGGAGAAAGAATAGTATAGCCGTGAAACAAAGCAGGTGCTCTCTATTTGGGCTCTCTGGCTAGCGAACATATATGTAGGAATACGGCGGCCCCTGCAGGGCTTAGTTGTGAATAATATAATTTTGAAGCTCATATACCTTCCACGTTGTCGAAGCTCTTAAAGAGAGCGTCTGTGCCAAGGTTCGAGCGTTCGTTCGGGGTGAGAAGCCTCGTTAGCTGGCGGTTCTGCGCTCGGATTTCCGAGATTTCTCTGGAATTTTCACAATTGAAAACTGATTGTAATATGCTTTTTTTGTTAAGCGTATATATACTGATGTAAGCTGTACCGTGTGATATATACCTCAGTCGAGTTTCGAATTTCGCGCATTTTTCGGGCTTGTAGGGTTTGCCTTTCCAAGGGTGAAGAGAATGATGAGGCCAGAACAGCCTCGTTAGACGCACGGACATCTCGACCCATTTCTCGCATATCGTAGCTCCGAGGTTTATTGCTTCGTCCTTTGCTCGGTTGTCGGACTCGATCTGACGGATGCAATAATTAGAATGTGTCATATTATCTTTCTGTGTTTTTTTTTCAAGATATAACTATGGAAAAAACTTACTTTGCCTATAAATGATTTGATCAGCAAGCTAATCTCGCTTCCGATTATCTCGAGCAAAGACTGCATACGCTCCTCCGAATAAACCGGTCCTTTCAGCTTCCACAGATCGTCCAAGTTTCCAGACATCGAATCGAGGATCTCCTCGATCATCACCATACCCTCCCTGCAAAATAAAATCTGAAAACTCGGCACGTCTCTCGATCTAAAAATAAAAAAAGTATAACTCCAACCTCGCAACCGCAGCGCTTTCCATCTCGCGCCTGATGTTCTTCAGATAAACAACGGCTCGTTCGTGCAGCTTCTTCTCTTCCGAACTCCTGGCCGACGTGGACCTGTCGCGCATGTAAGTCTCCTCCTCGACGAGACTCGAGGTAGCCTTGGGTCCCAATAACTCATTCTCGAGCTTTTTAAGCAGAAACGAGTCGAAGCCGACGTCGTGTAGCGCCGGTGTCCAGACTTGGCGAAGAGCCTCGGCGAGTGATGTCGTACTGCTGTGCTTACTGATCGAGGTGACCTGGACGACGTCGTGGAAGTTTTCCTCGGTCACTCTGGTATCGGAGATCTGGTAAAAAATTTCATCCATCAAGTTTACTAATACTAAAAAATAATCAGAATAATATATATACTGTTCTGGAATTTCCAGTGATTTGTCATTTTTGTATATAAAGCCGCGGACTTTCCCAGTCCGTCTGTTTATTTTCCTCCTCTTATCACTTCGTGCGCTAGTTATAATCCGCACTTTCCCAACACACAAAAACTCAAAAACGCAGTAGTAGCGCACAAAAAAGTCAACTCAAGTATATACTCACCTTAAAAAATACCAAAGTATTTTCACCGACTGACAGTTCATTCGTCAATTTGACTCGCGGCTGGGAATATCCCGTAGGCAAGAGCGGAACGGCGCAAAGCGTCCGACACTTGGCCTGATCCAGAAACTTTTCCAACAGAAACTCCTCGTCCCTCTCGAGCTCGTCCTGCTCTACGGCATTAACTCCGAAAAAGTTACGAGCCGTCGCGATGATGAAAGTTCGCCGTCTGTCAGCCGCGACCATGTTTGCCTCTTGATGAATCTCAGGTGAATCTCTTACACCGGTAGAACATAGCGTTCTATTTTATCGATATAATTTTGTTCGAAAAATAAAAAACGTCAAGTATCAGCACATACGGTCGTCGACAGCGACGACAATGTGCAGCTGCGAGCAATGCTAGAGTGTTTCGCGTATCCATGGCGACGCTCGAGTAGTCAACAACAAAACGCTGACCGGCTGTATATTATGAGGGGAATCGAGTAGTGTATATATGTATAGATATAATAGCGTATAGCTGAGTATGCACATGCACTGGACTATATTATTTTGGACGTGTTGTGTGAGAGGCCGGATTTTCCGGCGTGACCTCGCTGATGACCAAGATTTGCGCCGGAATCGATCGGATTCGATTTTTTAAAAAACCTCAGGAGGTCATCCACGTCATAATATATAAAACGATATTTCGAATTTTCATAATCAGCAACACATCAGGTGTGATTCCTTCGTTCGAGCACGCTGCGCTCACAAGTTTATTATAAGAAAAATATCCGCGCCAATCGTCGATAAGGCGACAATATGTGATGCCTGAATTATATATGTATATGTTTATATCTCCCGGCGGCAATGGCCATGAATGAAAAATTAAAAAAAAATTTGCATCGCGTTGAAAGGTGCGTGAGCGCATTCCTCTCTCAGTATATATTGACGTGACTAGCCGGACAACAATGCATAATAAGTAAAAGAATCTCGCGCGTGGACATGCGGCGTGTGTGTGTATAATTATTATGGCGAGCGCGAGAGTGACGCTTCGTTTAACGGCCTGAGAGATGTCTTTCATGCCGAGAGCTAACAACCAACACAGTCGCGCATGGCTTCTAATACACGAGGAGTATAGCTTTAATTTTCAGTTGATAAGGGCTTATATGTATTTAATTACGAGGAATATCATTAGTACGATTTTGGAATTACGAGTTTCGCACGACGCTTAATAAAATACGCAAAAAACTATACCATCAGCTGCACTACTGTGTACGCTGTTTTCCTCAAAGAAAATCTTTGTCCATTGTATACACAAGTACCGCGATACTTTCCGCGATCGAGACGAGAGAGCAGCTGCGCCTTGAACCACATATATAATCCTCGGAATCGCGAAATCAAAATTCATGGCGCGCTCGCGCCTAAAAATAGCCTTCGCTGCACAATTCTCCCAATAAAAAATGCATATTTCGCTGCAAACGCCACGCCTCGCTCTAATAAAGCCTCTCTCTCTCGCCGCATCAGTCATCATCACAGCCGCACTGAGGAATTCCAAATTAACGAACTACGACGCTGCTGCTGCTGCTGCTGCTGCTGCAAGAGTGCATCAAGAGGAAACGGCTCTCTTTCTCTCTGTCTCTCTCTCCTCTACATCGGATATAGAAATCCGCTTCTCTCATAGACACATATACGAGTGAGAAGAGAAGAGAGAAAAAGAAGGAGGAGGGGGAGAGAGAGAGAGAGAGAGAGAACGCACACAACCGATTATCTGAACCAAGGCCGCCTGCGTGTTGCCGTAGCTTTACAACGATCGCAGCGGCAGTCGGTTCGCGGATTCCTTCGGCGTCGCTCGCGTCGAAGACACCTGCGTGCATTGCTGCATATATATCGTAGTCCAGGAGCATCGATGACATAAGTTCCATTGTTTCGAGAAGCACAGCGTCGGCGCAGTTGCCGATTTGTTTGTTGACACCTGCTCACAGCCTGAGATATACACAGGTTTGTTTATCAGAGATTTCTTTTTCTTAGATTTTGAAGAAGCACAGGGAGTAGTAGTAGTTTGTTATTGTTCGCGTTCGAATCGGGCGGGCTTTATTTTTAACGCCAGCTCGGGAGACTATAACTTTACTGCTCGCTTATTCGCGCGTCGTAATTTTATGTGCGTGTGTATATGCTAATCCACGCGAGGCTGCAGTTTTTTTTTCTTTTTTTGGCTTCCGCGTTGCAAAACGATGAGCTGCATTGTTGTTTCCGATTATATCATGGAGTCGAATACTTATGATTTAACAGTATTTATTCAAATTGATTTTTTGTCTGAGTAGGTGCGTCGTCGTGTTTATTTAATATTTCAACCTGTTTTTTCTACGACGCTCTGACCATATTATAATATATTATAATATACATATATACTGCAACTTGATATTCCGTATGTCTGCGGAGAATCTTGTTATTTCTCTGATGTCCGAGAAATAATAAATTTCGGATCCATACATCATTCATCGGCGATACATTTTCAATCTCAACTAATCCCATACTAATAATACACACCATACACAGACGCGTAATTAGAAACGAGCCGACTAAATCGAGAGACAGGTAATCCCGCCACTAATGCACGCATTTAGCCGCATCAATCAATCAGTCGGCCGAAACACGCGCGTCTGGCGAACACAACGAGGGGAGATAAACAAACAGTATTAGCCACACATACATATATTACATACACGCGTGTTTGTGTATTATCCCGATCCGGCGCCGAAAAAGGAGCAAAAGAGCCGGGACGTATCATCGACCCGAAAGAATAATATTTGTCTTGCATCGCGTACACTCTCTCGGTGTATATATTTATTTCAATCGCGTGCACGTGCTCCTGCTTGTTCGTTGTATTATCGTATACATGTGAGTGTAGACTATGCAGCGCGTCTGCAGTCTTATAGAAAAATAAGGAATTTTAAGGCGCGCAATCGGTCGATGAATCACTGGCCGAGCATCTCTCTGCAGCAGCGCAGCAGTCATTACGTAAAAAGATTCTCGCGCGCGATTCATCTCTTATTGCTGCCGACGTATATGAAGACTCTACGTGTATGATGCCATTGATGAACGAAGTGCTCATTTTTATATACCAGGAAATTTTACGGCGGCAGCTGTATCTGCCGGTGATTTTGAAGACTTATCGGCGAACAGAGAGAGAGAGAGAGATAAGAGATCAGAAACATGAAGCCCGAGCACGCAGACGATAAGGGACTGCCCAGTACGATGGCGCTCGTCACCAGTGTCGTGACCCACGTTCTTCTACTGCTGCCGGTACTCTACATCGTCGGATTGGCTTTCGAGAGCTACCAGTTCTTCTCCTGGCATCCCATCTGCATGGCACTTGGCGTGAGTTGCATTGCCGATTTTTTTTTATGTTTTACATTTTATAAGTTTGGCTTATGCTATCTAATATACGTATTAGTACATTTATAATCAGCATTTTACGTGACGAGAAACTGATCCATTTTTTTATTATCGCTTATCAGAGTCGACGGAAAGTGTGCACTCGTCGTATTATGTTTATCGGCGGTGCTGTTGATAAGGAAATTGCAGCTATTTTCTTCTAAGAATAATAATTGATACTGCATCTCAGCTTTTATACAGTAATGAAGATTAAAACATAGTGACATAAGAGTTTCTGAAAAAAAACGACGTCTGATTTATGCCACTTCCAAAGAGAATAAATTTATACAATAGAATCGAATTAATCATTATCGATTTTACTTCAGCAGTATTCACAGC